>JAHPZR010011650.1:0-57500 GCA_019787425.1 Platygyra sinensis
GGCTAAATGGTTGGTTCTTTGTTTTGTTTTTTGTTTTTTTGGTAACTTATTATATTGAAAAGTGAAAACATGCCGCACTTTAAATTCGAGAGAAGTCAGGAAACGCGGAGAGTTTTTGTTCAGAGGTCAAAATATGACGGATGGCAATGATTTTAGTATTCAGGAAACGCGGACTGTATCGAAAGCCCGGGATCGAAAGTTGGAAGAGATGTGCACCACCTAATTTCAAAGACAGGAAATGAGTGACGCGCTGTGCCGCACACCACCTGCGCTGTACCATAGCCAGAAGCGTTGCAGGTTTTGTACTGAGTGGCAGACATCTCGTCCACCTTTCGACGAGTAGTGTGTGTTTTTAGTTTCTAACGATGAAAATACGTGTCGATCAAGTGCAACGCTACAATCGTCGAAAACCTTGATGTCTGCTTATTTAATTTACACTCTTCGGCCTCTCAAGCCCCGTGCACGTGTATCCTGATATTTTTTAATTCGCAGCTTTTTCTTCCCAGATTCAAAGATTGAAATGTTCTCACGTAGCGCATTCAAATCGAATTCGGCTGTCCACACGCATCTGATGGTATCCGGATTCACTCAAGAGAAACTAGGCCTGCACCTTGTGCCACTATATTGGTTTTATTGTTCGGTAAGAGACTGGACACGATTTTGTACGTCATCGGATTCGAAAATATCCGGATTCGTCGTCCAGGCGTTATCGGATTCGTTGCGGATCTGTTTTTCTTCCACTCTGATGATTATTTGACCATAACCCTAAGAAAGTACGTATAGGAAAGTGGATTCAAAAATATTCGGATTCGCTGCCAAATTCGCGGGAAGAGTGTGGACGCGGACGGAAAGAAAAAGTTAGATATTCAAAAATATTCGGATACCTGGGAACGAGGTTGACGGGGCTTCAGTGTTAGGGTCAAACTATTAGAAAAGTGATGAGGGGTGGGACTTTTTCAGCTCGTAGAAATTTTTTTCACCTCCACTGCCTCTGCAGGTCAAGTTTCTTTTTTTCGGGGACAAGTCTCCTGCACGAATTTTCATCATTATTATTATCATTATTATTATTTTTCCTTTGCGGGTGAGTGGGGATATTCTACTACCACAGTCTTAACCTGGACACTCACCACAATGTGATTGCCTTACGGGCTTCACGCAGTCGTCAAAATTATACTCCGGGGCAAGCATAACTATTAGACACAGTTAAGTGCTGTTGCCTTACATATGGGGCTGCATTGCATCTTTCGTTTGATGTTTAGGGAATTGCCAATTTTATTTATTCATTCCCCTTGATTCTGGGCAGTAGTGAATCAAGGTTAATGTTTTAGCTAGGATTCTGCGAGCAGTGGCCGTCTAGTAACAAATAGTGAGCCAAAGGGCCCATTCCACTAGGGGAGTCTGGGGCATGGCTCGCCCCCCCCCCCCCCCCCCACCCTCTCCCCAAGAAAATGTGGCAAAATTGAAGCGTTTTTTAATGCATTTTCCTCGATTTTCAGCCGATGAATTTATGTATCAATTGGACTTGAATGATAATGCACCAAACTAAACGCATCAGTTGTGTTAACACCTCCATGATTGTCTTTGATAACGACGTTTGTCCAGCTTTGATCTTAGTGGCCTTCTTTTTCTTCTTTTGTCATAGTTCGCCATGGGTGTGCACATCTGTGTCCACAATCGTAATTCATTCATACCAGTTGCCTTTGTGAAATCACTCCTAATATGTCGAGGCTTTCAAAACACGGTATGAATCAAGTAGGGATGGCTGTTTAAAGCGCATGGGTTTTTTTTTTAATCATTTTTAATCCATGGTTATTCATAAGGGTTTTTTTTCTGCAAGGATGTTTAGCTACCAGTGTTCATGATGACGCTCAATGCGCACAAAATTTATAAGCCTTTCAGTCACCCTCCCTTCCATGATTTTTTGTTTTTTGCTTTTGCTCACCCCCACCCCCATCACTTTTCTAATTAATGGTCAGTCCTTTAGTTAGTATTCCTGGCAGAAGTCAAAGACAGAGCTCAGAGCGCAAAATAGGGAGTTTAAGAAATCACGATGGCAAAATAACGGCAACGGTACTATGAAGAAAATCGCATCTTCCTATTGAAGCCATTTTAAAACAAAACAAGTGGTCTGTGTGAGAAGAAAAATGCCGCTAACTATTTTCAAATATCTCTTTTCGTTCCAGAGATATTCAAGTTTTTAAAATATGCAAATTAGTTAAGTGATGACGTCATATACTGAACAAAATTTTGATCAAATATGATGAAAAGAGATATCTCAGCCAATTTGTATCAGAAATGTTTGATTCTTTGCAGTAATATTTTCCCCAAGATGCTCCACAATACGAGCTTTAAAGTTTTGTTACCATGGCACAATACTGGATTTCTGGCATTGGAAATTGGTGGCATTTCTGGCCACTTTCAGCGTTCCATTTTCATATTTGCAAATGGTGCCTCGTATGCATGATCCAGCAGGCATATAAATATGTTAGCTTGAGTTTGTGGCCCCGTTTAGCGTTTTTTCGAGCTGAAAATCACTAACATATTGAAATCAAGTGGATGGGAAATGGAAAAGAGTGAGTTGCCATGGGTACAGAACTATTATTTATTTATAGCCGCAAGTGTGTTTCCTGTAGAACTATTAGCCTGCCAAGTTTGAATGGTCTGTGCTGCAAATTGGCCGAGATAGCTCTATTTATACACTTAATAATATTGGATTGAGTGTATGACGTCATCAGCCATCTCATTTGCATATTTTACCCATTTTTCAAACTTGAATATCTCCAGAACTAATGCAGATATTTGCAAACGGTAAACGGCGTTTTGGTTCTTTTATGGAATTCTATGTGATACACCTAAAATATCAAGGGGTAAAAATTTGATCATAGTACCACTTTAAAGATTAGGGGCGCGTTCGTTTGGGATCACTCCGGAATAAGAATAATTGGAATAATGCGAGTACGCGTTTGTTTGGGAGCTTTTCTCATTCCGGAAAACCTGGATTTCCATTCCGGCTATTCTGCTCCCAGGAGCAAAATAGCCGGAATATATTCCGGAATATATTCTTATTCCGGAATATCCCAAACGAACCCCGCCCCCCCCCCCCCTCCCGCTCCCCCTCCCCTAGGTTTAATGAGCAGAGCGATGGCTGTGCACGTGCGTTTTATTCATGGTACATTTTTTTCCCGTCCTCTGCAAAAAGACAATTCTCTGGCAGGAGCCCTGACAACGTGAAATGACCAAATGCTGTGATGTCTGGGGGACGTGAATGACGACGGCTAATGTTTTTTAAATTTATATCCCGAATTTAATGCTGCGTTCCATACAGTGAGACACAAACTAAATGACTTCGTAGGTAAAAAGTATAAGTTGTCCTCGGCGTCGCCGTCCTGGTTTCTTAAATTTTTAGGGAGCTTAAGCACGTGCGTTTTTGAGACGCGGACGACAACCGGAAGAGACCATTTCTCGTGCTAAGAAAGTATTGTCTCCTAGATTTTTGTACTTCTCATTTCTAATGGAGAAAAGATATTTAGCAATGTGAATGTGGTTGTGTGCGGGCAAGTTAAAAGTGAAAACAGCTCACTTCCGGCTATCGTCTGCGTTTTCCAGCACACAGTTGGTTGGCCGATTCACCACTGGTCAAGTAATCTACAGAACAAGCGGTTTTGCGAAGAATACCGCGGAGCGTGAAATACGAGTGGAACGGGCGGTAGAATTCTTCGATCTACGAGCGTTTTGCGACCTATTCATCCGGTTCTGTCCAAGTTGTGGCGTTTCACGAAGAAAGCGAAGTGTTGTTTGACAAAAAGAGGACCAGGAATGGGGTCTAAACAATGCTAAAGGAGTTTGGAACTGCGCACGAACTGTTTAAATCGATTTGGCTGATTAAAGAGCGCTAGGAAGTCTATCGTTCTGTTCTGTCTGTCAGCGACCCTTTGCCGACCCGGGTGTGCAACTTACAAGACCTGTTGTAGAAAAGTTTGAAACTATTATTTAAGGGCTACACAATGCAATACAAAAGAGTGTCGAGAACACGAAAAGCACTTTAATATTTTTCTAGCAATATTTTTAGGTATAACTGCTTCCCTTAATTTAGTTTTATATGCACAAAACTGGTTAACACCGCAATATATTTCCAGCTAGCTTATAACAGTGTGCTCAAATCTCGACTTGTAACAGGTCTCCGTGTAACTGGAAATCCGCATCAGAGTGATGATGACAAAAAGACCCGAGATTTAGCAGCTTTCCTGCAGCCCTAGTCCCTTAAGGTTGAAAACGCGTCAAAAACTGTACAGCATATTTACCCTGCTTCTCGAATTAAGTGATGAGAAAAGCCTTTGTTTTAACCACTTTTCTAATTTGTGCGCGTGTAGTTAATAGCTGAGGAAATGAAGTCCTCCTCGCTTTATACAACCTTTCCCTCCTCTAGCCCTGTCAGGAGGTTCTAAACTTCAATGAGATAAATCCTCCAGAGGGTAGGGGAGGGAGAGTTCAGGTTCTGTGTACTAAACAGAGGTTCCACTGTAGACCTAACAACAAGCAAGTGTATCAATAGACCAGCGCTGGTTCACGAGCACGGCTCAGCATCGATTTTAGGAGGACTTGTAAAGGTGTGAAGAACAAAGTCGGTGTCAGTGGTCCCGTCTTCAACTACGTCATTGTCCTGCAAACAAAAAAAGAGGGAGAGAGAGGAAGAAGAGAAAAAAGTGCTAATTATTAATTGCTCATGTTGATCTTTCCATGCAATGTTTGAGGGTCGTGACTGTGGCTGAATATTGGCCAGAGTCTTTTTTGCATACTCGAACTCAAGCCAACCCACTATCCTGCCCGGCATCTTGACCGAACAAGCTTGGTTATTAAAGAATTTATTATATATACCGTGACCTTGGTGAACCTGTCTCGGCCTCAGGGAAAATGTTTCTTGCGGGACACAGCGCGTAATCCCGAGCAGGCAAGATTGCGTCATCGCGGCCTGTCGGGTAGCCAATTACAGTGCTGGATTTGTCTGCTAGCGGAGTTAGCCATATATAACCGTTCTTAATTATTTTTTTCTGTCTTGAGTTAGTGTACTAGACGCAAAGAACATTTCCACAACAAAAAAATGATTATTTGTCAGATGTCATGAAAACAATCTCCTTACTTGACCATTTACGGTGAATCGGGACGTTGTTACTAGATCTTCATCTTTCAGACGCTTTTTTCCTCGGATCAAGAAATACAGGATTACAGCAAAAATAAAGAGCGTTATGCCAATCGCCATACCAATGGCAATGTAATCCCTGTCACTGAGTCCTTTTTCGTTTGTTTGACCTGCAAAGAATTGATTGTAGATAACGTTACTGGGATCAGTCTGAAGTCTGTGAGTTAGTGTTTATATTTTTATGTCCTCCCCCTAACAAATAGAGAGAGGGTCTTCTGACAAAGTATCCTGGGATCAAGATTCATATTTAATTCTGGTTCTTGAATAGATCTTTTTCGATATAGTAAAATTCAGCTTGGCAGTTTGCATCAGAGCCGGGACACAAACAAAGGAAATTGAATGATCATGTTTAATCATTTCTTTCCGCTTTTTGTTTCTAACAAGCTAAATCGAAAGTGGCCCATTGTAAAAATCTATAGCGTGTCCGGTGGAATGTGGATAAAATTATTTATCCGACTTCAGTATTCCTTTTTAATATTTTTGTGCTTGTCAAACAAAAAAAGAAATGATAGACTGTCTTACTGTCGGAAGATCGAAGGCTCAAATACAGTTTATTTATTTATTTCCTTACTTACTCTCTTCTATTACGAACGATTGTCGAGTTTTTCCTTTCTTGTTGGATGCGACACAAGTGTACTTTCCTCGTCTGTCGTCGGAAGTGACCGCTACAAGAAGATGGCTCTGTATGGTGGTGACATTGTTCCAGGATATGATGACCACACCCGGACTGTCATCCCTTAATGTGTTCCCATCTTTTTCCCATTTGATGGACGGTAATGGATCACCACTTGCTGCGCATGTCAAGTGTGCTATTTCATCATCTTTTGTATGTAGTACACTTTCAGTAGTTGTTTGAATAGATGGACCTGATAACGAAATTGAGAAAAATAGAAAATCTTCGAGGGGAAATTATAAAAAAAGAGAAGAAATCTTGATAAATATGATTTTGCTGAGATCGGTATACCCTGCCAGAATCATTATATCGGAAGAACTGGAGTAAACTAGGATTCTCATCCCGAAGAACATGCATATTGCAAATACCCTCCAAAGGTTTGATATTTCAATAGTTTACACCTTTATCACAGTTTTATTTTCTTGTATTTGTTTTTATAATATACATTAGGTGCATGTATGTTGCGTACTGCGGGTTAGGTCGCAATTAATGGCGTCGCTTGTTCGGTGTTCTTTTTCCGGCGCCCGTCACATGTAAAAGTATTATTTATAGTGGTCGTGCACTTAGCTATACAAGCACTATAAAGCTTAGCTAGTTTCCAAGCGCGCCACCGAAACAAAGGAAACAAAATTTAAAAATAGCTAAAAATCCCAACTGGCAGGAGGCAGACGAGTTGGCTTTTTACATCATTCACATCCCGTACTATCTTGGCTGGTATGCTGATGTCCGACCCCGCCGCAGTAAGCAGTGTAAAGAGGACATGTATATGTTTGTCCTCTCACTAGCGACATTACACATTACACATTACATTTACATATATAATATTAGCCTAGTTGAAGTTAGTTGTTTATCTATTTGACGAATTCAATAAACGTCTCTGATACATGACTTCAAGTTTTGGCCCGAGGTTCAACCAAGCTGGAATGGCTTCCATACATTATTGGCGTTACTGTTTGATAAGAAGTTTTAATGACCTGACTTCCTCTATGAGATGCACATGCAGTGAAGCATGGTATTTTGGGCATCTTTTGTTTGTATGAGTACAACAGAACGCCCATGATTCCCCGCGGTAGGCGCGTCTCATAAAGGGAATTGACCATTCGATCCCCGATTTCTTTTTTCCTGAAAAGAATACTCAGTTCCAGCCCAGAGTGCAAAACATATTCTATTTTAGACCAGAATGGGCAACTCTATTCCATGTTTCAAACGAAAACGGTTGTAAAAAAAATATATGGTTAAAAAGAATATCCTTTAGCGCGGCACATACACGTGAATGGGTCCCGCGTCTTTTTTTCAAACTGTCTCCGCAATTTTGTCACGACTCAAGTTGCTCGTGTAATTCCTTGGGCTCCGTCAGTGAACATCCTGTCAGTTTGAAATGAACATAGTGAACTTGTGTTGTAGCGTTTTTTGTTGCGGCCGGTGCGGCTGGCAAACTGGGGGTTGCACTGAGTAGAATCAAGCGCCAGTTTTGAAATGATTTAATACTGCAACGAAATTGTTGCAAGACATGCTCGATGCAAATATACAACTTGTTTGCGACTGTCCCGCGTGAGACCAGTATGAAATGTGGTAAGATTTTTGAACTTGTTAGCCTCAGGCAACACAGTATTCCTTGTTGAGAGTTTAACATGCCGAGAGGAGGATGTTTAGACTGGTTCGTGGTTGTCGAATCCTAAGTAGCCGTTAATATAATGTGGTATTGCCGTCTCAAAAAAATGTGTCTTATTACTCAAAATTTGTAAGTAAGCAAATTAAGTCAATTCCTTTGTTATCTCAATAGATTTTTGTTCAGGTGTACGATTCGCGACAGATTCGAACTGAAGCGTTTGTTTTGCTGACAAGTATGTCATACTAGCGAGAGCTAGTTTCCTTTGTGAATTTAAACTGAAACAATACGAGAAGGGAAAAGATGCAATGGCTGAAATTAAATTTAAACTCGACGAGGGAAAAGAACAAACTGACTGAGTCGCAGCGTCTTACTTCAAAAGACGAAGTATTCTCCATTCCAGCAAAAAGAGAAACAAAACGGCATAAAGACCTTGCTAAACGAAGGTGAATTACTGCTAAACGAAGGTAAACTACTGCAGTCTCAACAGATTTTCAACTGGCGCCCAACTAATTGCGACTCATTTTTGCTAAAAGTCTGCATTTTTAGCATTTCCGTCTGCGGAAAATATGAACAGAACATGCTTCACTTCACGGTACGTACTCGGTCACGTCAGAACTCTGTAATGTATGTCCAAACACGGTCCTGTTTCCCTATGTGTGTCGTATTAGTAAATAAAGTTGATTTTCTTACACATGCAAGATCACTCAAAGAATTAACTGTACGAAATTACATATAAAACGTAGCGACATTCATTGACCAGTACTTTAAAATTTGTAAAATTTGTAGGTTACGTGACCCCTAGGAGCTCCTACGAGCCTAGTTTCACGTGCAGATTTTTTCTTCAGAATAAAAGTAAGCGCTCGAAAAATTCGTTTAATTATCACATGGAATTCACTCGATTTCTTGTGTTCAATTTTTCTTCGCAAAGTTGCCTTCATCGAATTGTGAACATCAATTTTGACAATTGATACACACCGAAAGAGTCGATTGTAGCATATTAAAGATCCAGTGAAAGAACTAATGGAAAGTCACAAAACTTGTCTTACCTTCGTCGCCTTCGTCGAGGCATCTACTGACCACGAAAAACGTGTTAATAACAATGACCAAAACGTAGAAAAATGTTGTCTCCATATCCGTCAAGCTGTTAGAAATCAGGCTGATTGGGGAGCAGGTCAGCAAGTCTGATGTTTCCTCGCGGGTCAACAAATTTGATATTTGCTCAGTATCCAGGGCGGAAAAAGGAACGTGACATTTCGTGATGATCCCGTGTAAAAGGAGTGTCATGAACGTGATTAGGACTTTTTTAAAATAATAAATAAAATGTGTTTTACTAATAATCTTCGTCTAATGGATAATCAAATAACCGGATTGCCGCAAGCAGAAAACGTGAAACAAGGGCATCATCAGCTTACACTTCGACGATTGTCGGGATGTTGCTCCATGAAATTACAGCTTTCTTCGTATCACGTCAAAAGAAACATTGTTATGCAAAGCGAAACGGACCCGAGGATCTATGCAAAGCTTTTTTTAAAATGAATGGGCTTTTGACAGCTGCCAAACACGTGTTCTTTTGCAAACTACAGGAAGGCAAATAGATCAGTTAATTGATTTAGAAAGGTTTTTTAGTATATATATGCGAAGAACCGTTTTATTGCTAACAAATATTAAATAGTATCCGACATTTATTTGCCATCACGTTTGATCTCAATCCAAATTAGACATATTTCGATTCCGACGGCGTGACAATTTCAACACTGGTCCTCATTCTATCTAATTAGCGGGTTTCCGGAATCATACACGTATTGACGGTTTTAGAGCTGAGAAGATTTTTTTCTCAGACCATCGAATGATGGTGGCTTGATTTCCTTTTGAAGACTACCAAGGTCAAAGTATTTATAAATACGTTCCATACAGCACAAGGTTTCATAATAACAACTGAGTTAATGCATTCATTTCAATACTTTTGAGTGACTTCCTAGAGCTGCGCTTCTTAAAAGTCAACAGGATGACAATTTAAATTGCCTTGCTGGAATATTTATGACCATTTATAATTAACAGCAGGAATTTGAAAAAAAAAATTCATCAGTTTCCAACCACTGAGACAATGTAGTTTAAAGTCTTTAAAGAGTTGATGGTTCTTCTGTAGCAACTAACTGACACGAGTAACTTGACCCTCGAAGGTAATGAGAGCCTGGCTCCGGCTGAAGGGGCCGAGAGGGGAAAGGTGTCGAGGCAACGCGATTGGCCCACCCATGTTGCCCCACTCCGCCAGCACAAGCAGACTCCGCAGAGACACTCAACCTCGTTCCCAGGGTCTCTCATCTAACCGCCCTCGCTCGCCTCAGAGGGCGGTTAGATGAGAGACCTGGGAACGAGGTTGAGAGACACTATTTACCTAACCATGGAAATTTCCGTTTCAAACAGCCATGATATGATTACATAAATGAAGAATTTCCACTCGCTCAGTAACCGTCGGCCTTAGAATACCTTTTTCTGCAGACAAAGGCGCGTCACACTGTGCGCAGAAGCTTTGGTGAAATGCAAGCGGGTTCAGTTTGCATTTCTTTTGAGATGCCAAAGCTTAGTAAAGAGTGTGAAATATTAGCAGTTGAGCCAGTCTAGGTCAAAACACTGAGGCTTCGGTTGAAGGACGAGAACAAGACGTGACTGGCACTTCACGCGGCACTGAAATCCGTAGTGGAGTCGCGAGCACGAGTGTCAAGGCAGGGGAGGGGGCATGTTAGCTCGCACATGACCACCAAGTTATGACTGTATTGTCTTACATGAAAGCCGAGATAGAAGTCGCTGGAAAATTCGAATAGCGAGCAGGAAACAGGGAATAGCACCAACTAGTAAGCGCAAATAGAAGCGAATAGCCAAGGTTGACCTAAGTAATCCTCCGCAAGTACTCGGGATAGATTAGCCTAAATCCTCTAGTGGAGGATGGGCCGGGCGAATAAAAAGCGCGTAGAAAGTCTCCAGTACATAATATATTTCTTTGACTAGAGCACAGAAAAATCGTCTTTTCCAAAAGCAACAGTCAAGAGAGGAATGCCACAGACTTCGGTTTTAAAATAATTTATTCCTTTTAATTGATGATTATTTATTTTCTGCTACTCAGGTAAACTGCTTTAAATAAAAAAAACAAAAAAAAAAAATTCACCAACAAGTCTGATAAAGACCTTAGTTTCTCATGCACTACAATATTTTCACACCCAGCTTTCAGTGAACTCGATCCGCTCTTACATCCCAGTTATTTAAATGAATGCTTTCGACCAGAACTCAATCCAGTTCACGGGGTGTAAATAATTTTCTTGTTTCAAACGAGAGCACTATTGGGAATGAAAGGCTCAATGGTAGCGACACTTCGCAAAGTCCGTTTTATTTATAATTCTTTAAATATAAAATACATTTAATTTGTTCCTCGACAGAAAGAACGGACGGAAGACGCACATGGAGTTCGCGACTCGTACCCACTTGTCTCTCTTAAAAAAACTTCCGGCGAGACTGGGGACGTTTCACCGGCTTGACCCGCGACAAATCACTGAGGTAGATAACTTCTAATGTGAAGGAGCTACTTAGAAAAAACGTTAACCTTTATGTGGAAAAAAAATTTAACCTACAGACTGAGTGTAACAGAGATGCGTGGCAAATGATTCCACTCAGTATTGCTTTTTCAAGTCCATTCAAGGTACACGCATTTTCTAAAGCAAGACTCAGTGGATGATACAAAAAAGGTTTCCCGTGATATAGTCTAACACAGTAACTTTAGAAGAGACCAAAGCTACCCGTCGCCTTTACTCGGTAGGAAGCTTAAGAAATGATCAGGGTCTCGCCAAAAGCAAAAATTTGAATTTATTTTACCTGAATTTCGGCGATTATGCAGATCTAGATCATGTTAAAAGCTTGTTCAAGCCAAATATGAAATCGACAGCGTTCCAGATATCAGTGTGAATGGTTAAAAAGTCACTGGCAAATGGGGAGAACTTGTTATGAATCTCCTTCTTGGAAAGCGAGGTCTTATTTGTTTTGCACGTAAAAGGTAGGGGAATAATTCAAAAACCGCACGGTTCCTTTATTTCCATGGCTCGACTTTAAGCAAATCTATTCCCTAGTTATTGTAGTTTTTGTAATTTTCTTGTCAAATGTGTTTTAAGTATCAAGAGTGAAGTACAGCGTCGTTGTCGTTGACGCTTGAGTGTCAAAATTTGTGTAAAGTAAGTAAAGTAAAGGTGCTTAGGTAATTAAAGACACGTTTATCTCCTGTCTAAGCCATGATCCTGTGAGCCTTATAGGACCTTCTGAATACTTATTCAAAGGGTTTTTAAGAGTTTTTAGTTTTGAAAACGCATAAAATCTATAGTACGCGAGGCGCGGGTTGAAAATCCCAAACCAGTGGCGGCTAAAATTAAACAGATCGTTTCTTACTCCTCACCCCCCCCCCCCCCCCCTCCCCCCAACCCTCCCTTAAGGAACTGGCAAAGGAGGACACATTGTTGCCGACACTAATGTTTCCCCGTTTGCCCGCGCGCGCAACAAGTGTTCCTGATTTTGTTCAGAAACATTTTGTGTCCGCAACAAATGTTTCCCAGTTTGCGCGCGCAAGGAAACGCCATGAGCAAAAATGTTTCCGCAACAATGTGTCCTCGTTTGCCAGGGCCTGCCTCGCTTGTTCAGACTACTCTTGGCTTCTACTTATACTGAGTCCAAAGCTCACACACTGCGAATGTAATTCTATTGCTACGCTTCCTTCAGATAAATTGTTATTCTTAAACACCATTAATATTGAAATGTTATTCATTCTGATGCAAAGTAATACATAGACGGAGGTACATCTTCCACTCCGCGCCTTCGCCTCTACTCTAATATAATAGCTGCGATAACTCAAACCGAAGTTGTACAGTTCTTTGAATGTCTTGTCCCATTTTTACTTCCATTTCTCTCCTTGTCTGGCGAGAGGTCAGTGAGTAAGGCACCATTTTCCTGAGAAAAGAAAACAAAGAGAATGTAAGAGAAACGCCATCGGAAGGACTTATATAATACCCTTATCATATGGCTACAATAAGTACGCGCGCTCTGATTGGCTGCTGAGCAGATATTTTCTTGCAATGACCTAGCCTCCTACGCAGACGTTCTTTGGGCTCGTCGGGGAGGAAGATTGCGTGACGAGCCCAAAGAATGTCTGCGTAGGAGGCTAGTAATGACCGGGCATTATGAAACTTTTTTTCGACTCGACGGCTTTTTTTGAGTTGTGAGTAAACTGAAGCTACGAGCGCGTGGGCGAAAACAACAAAAACGATGGACAAAGTACAACTATATTTTCAATAACTGAAAGAAAAACTAGCCTACAGATACTTCTTTAGTATGAGCGATGAAGAGATCGAGCCATAGCGCGGGCAAGCGGATGTGGAAAATTACTTCCGGTGTTTTATAGAATTCTTTTTAAGAATAGCGCTAAAAAAGGCATATAATAAATAACTTATTAACCTCGTCCGTTCGGTCATTACAGCCGGGAAACCTCAGACCTCGGTCTTGATATATTGACCTCGCTATCGCTCGGTCAATACATAAGAGCCTCGGTCTGAGGTCAGTCCCTGTAATGACCTCATTCTCGGTTAATAAGTGGTATGTACTGAAAATCTGTAATTATCTTTGCAAACCGCACGCATTCCCACTACGTCGGAGAAATTTGAAAACGGCGTTTACACTGTCTTTAAGAACACATCAAATGTTTTCCTCTCCATGCATATGCTACACCGGAGGAATTTGATAACGCAACAGTCCCAGCTCATTTTGGATTTGTGTTGGAGGGAAACTCGGGCAGAGAAATCGCGTGATTATTGTGACGTCATCATTTGTGTGGACGGTAGGCCTGACCGCAGCACCGTTTTCAAATGTCTACGTTCTCGTTTAAGGAGCTTAAGCACGCGCGTTTTCGAGTTGCGGACAGCAACCGGAAATGAGCTACTCTGTATTGTAACTCGCCCTCATACAACCACATTCACACTGCTAAGTATTTCTCCATTAGAGATGAGTAGTATGAAGTTCTGGGAGATAATGCGGTCCCACAGCACGCGAAATGTTCTCTTCCGGTTGCCGTGCGCCTCTCAAAAACGCGCGTGCTTAAGCTCCCTAAATAATTTCCACCGGGAAGAGCGCTTGAATACAAAATTATTTGTCGCATACCTGGCACGAGGAACTAGACTGTGATATCGTTCTGGCTCTGGGTCGCCTCCCGGATTGTTTAATCTTGTTTGCCCCGCGCCTCAATAAAATCCCGATGGTACACACAAAGAAGAACACCAGTCCAACTGATACGCCAATTGCCGCAATATCTATGGTTGAAAGTTTACCTATTACACCTGAGAACACCAACAAACACAAAGAAAGGTTATTCAATATTTGCTTCATTAAATACAAATTTTAAACTGTTTACCGTTCAATTAAAGAATACCTCGAACACTCTATAGCCGGCTCCGGCACCGTTGCTGTGGCATCGTGCCGCAATCAGTTGCTTGGCAAATTTGAGACAAAAATTGCGACGAGGAAGATACCGAAGCTCCTCATCCACTGATACTTGTTCATCTGACTGAGTTTCAAGTAATACTCTTCGTGCTACAGGCTCATATTGGCTAAGACTGATGAAAAGCACTGCGCGGTTCCCTCTTTTGTTCTCGCCAAAACGGCTACTTTACTTCTGGAAATTCCGACATCGTCCAATTTCGAGCCAGAACTTAATGCATAGAAAATTTAGCAATTGTTGTTACCCACTTAATTTATCAGCTCGTACTTTAATTGCTAACAACTTGTTTTGCAACGTTTCCTTGCAAAAGTCTCCACAATTTTCGCTTCAAACTCTTGCAAACTGAGAAAACCGGAAGTGGCGTTGAAATTCTGCGTTTGACTGGCGGGAAGCCGCGACAATTCGCGCGCTGTTTTCCCGCCAACATTTCACAGCGAGCTCTGATCTGATTGGTTTATTGCGTTATCTAGGTGCGTTGTGATTGGTCAGGTACTGGTTTCACAATTTACATCAAGGTTTACTTACGTCTAATGTTAAAAGACTGCTTTGCAACTCCTTCTTCGTTGCTCGCCACACAAATATACTTTCCACGCCTTTCATTTCCAGAAACAGCAATAAACAGATGACTCTCTTCTACACTGTCGTTACTTTTCGACAAAATGGCTATTCCTTCATCTTTATCTTTTACTGTTACTCCCTCTTTTTCCCATCGAACGAGAGGCCTGGGTTCCCCACGTGATGTACACGTGAAATGAGCTATGTCGTCATCCTTGATATCAAGGTAAGTTCCGTTATTTAGTATTTTCGGTGCAACACCTGCCAACAGAAACATATTTTCTTATGTACAATAGGGACGGAGAAACGAAAGGGGTGGGAAGTGGTCCTTCATAGACATGAGTCTCTTAAAATTTTCGGTTGACTTTCATGTGATGATATGAGTCTCGCAGTCTCGATTATTTTCACAGAGCTCTTTCTTTCTTGACTAAGAAAGCCTCGAAGGACCGGATACCAGTTTTTTGTTTGCTTCTTCTATGTGGTCTTTTGCAAGACCACTAAGCTTAAGACTGATCTTGAGGTGGTGCAAGTCACTTTGAGGAAGAGATGACACGAGAAGTATAAATAGTTGACACGAAGATGACACGAGGGGTATAAATAGTTCGACAGGTGGACTGGGTACTAGTTATTGCAAGTCATTGTTTTCACTCATTGATTTATTTATTCCAATTAAATAGCATATTAACAAAAAAATGGTAATGAAAGGAGAAAAAAAGCCGTAAGGATAATTTGTGAAAGAGTCACGTGACCCCATATAAAAACAAATCACCTCATAAAATTATAAAAATTACAATAAACTCGCTAAAACTGTAATATTTACAATTTTGTTGCAACTTTAATAATTTTAGCTTTAAACTTGTCAGCAGTGCATGTTCCATTCATCCACAATCCTGTAAAAGTAACTGATTTTTAAGCATGTTTGTCCTGGCATAATTCCTTTTTAACGATTTAGTATCAAAATGTCTCAGCAAGTAACGGTCTTCTTGGCTCTAAAAATCTAAGAATTGAGAAAAGTCACCATCTAAATGGCCATTGACAGCCTTTAATAAGAAGGTAACATCGACAACAAAACGTCTTTGTTCAATAATAAATGTTGATCAAGAGTTTACAGATTGATTTTACTTAGACGGACATCGTATGGTTCATTTGATTTTCAGAAAATGAACCTAGTTGCTCTACGCTGAATTGTCTCCAGTTTGTTTGCGTTTTTGTGTATTGAACTGCAGTCGTTTTACCTGTTTTTTTATTTTTTCCGAGTTGTTACGTTTCGTCCACCATTGCTTCTGGCGTAGCGTTGTTGTTGTTTAATTGCATCCGTTTCACCTGTCTTGTTAAAAGTTTGAAGAGTTTTCCGTCGAAAATTAGCTGTAGTTGATTGGTGTGCAACAAGGTGGTTGGCATGACAATTTTGATCCACTGATAACTTTGTCATTGGTTTTTAACTGAAACTTTGCAAAAAAAATTACGTGCGAGAGTTTCGCTCAAGAACTGATTTTCTTCTGCGAAGAATTATTTCAAATTTCCATAACGTCTCAATGTTATTTTTGTAATTACTTTAACGTTTATTCCTTGAACTTTTCATTTTCCTTTATAAAAGCAAGCCATCCCTTAGTAGCTCGGAGGAAAGAAAACAGCGATTACCAGGATTCGAACCACCGACCATTAAAACTATTCTATAATTCCCAGAGGGAAACCTTTACCACTGCACGCGCCACTCTGTAATTTTATCAATATTAGGGGAATTAATACAGCTCTCATCAGTCTGGTTGAAACCGCTGATTGATTGATGATTACCGCGAGCTACTACAAATTCAGATGGTTGTTGTTTTCTGCTAGAAATCAGTCAATATGCTCGCCAAATGACTTTTTTACTGGCCAGTAAAAAGACGGGTTTTTCATTCTCACTCTCCACTGAGGTCAGGAGATCGCTCAACGCAGTTTGCTCAACGCGTACTCGTGCTCGTTAAAGGGGCATTGTCACGCTACTTGGCAAGTTTATAAAACTAGAAGGTGCCTTCCGATCAATTGAATTTCAAAACTAATGATCTAGTTTTGTTATTAAAGACTATTTGAATGTACTGAAACTGTTTCCGGTCGCCTGTCGCTACGGATGGCATGGATGGAAATGGATTGAAACTTGAAAAAAATTGCCAATTTTTTCAAGTCTTGATGCTATGTCTTCCAATAATCCTCAAGAAATTTGTTATGGTTAGCCCTCTCTGATAAAATTCATTTGATATCTTCGTTGTAGCTTTACAGAAGCATTTTGTTTATGATTAAAGCCTCGAAGTAATGATTTCAGCACAGAATTGCATTTGACATCGGGACAGTAGAGCTTTTCCCGCCTGCAGAATCATGATTGGTTAATTCAAATTCCAGGCGCGCCGGCCGTAGGCAATGTACATATCACTGTGACACCCAGTTTTATCAAGTTTTTACCAAGTTTTAGAGTGATCGAATCGGCCAAATACCCTGAAAATTCAACCTACATCAGGTGTTCTGAACTAAGAATCCGAGTGGAATGTAATCCTGGTACACTCTGTAAAAAAGTTTCTCTTATGATAGGTGACAATTAGAATACGAGATCGAGAATTCTATCACACATAAAAATCGAGGAATTATCTAGTCTAATCGTTTCAGAATAAGCTAATACAAATCAAAAAGTCGAAATTTAAATTTTGTCTAAATCCTCTTCACAGACACTTCGAAAAGCCATAGAAGCCGGCGGCAGCCACTTTGTTAACAACCGAACACTGCTAGGCTCTACTTAATAATTTGATTCTCGATTTCTATGAGGTGACAGTTGATGAGGCCGTACTACACCAAGAAAATCGAGAGCGAATAATTTGATTGTTCTAGTAGAATTCCAATTATTTCTGGTCTTAGTGTATTAAACATTTACGAAATTCGCGCGGATTGAATTGTTAATTGGGCATTTCCAGTAGTGTACGCGCGCTTATCAGTTTCCTTAAAAAGAAAATTCGAGGTTATTTTTTAATTCATGCCAAGAAACCGTCAATGTCCTTATTTAAGTCCTCTCCGCCAGGAATTTGATTATCCATTTGTCTCTAAATGTTCTTTCAAAAATTCGCAGAAACGAGGAAACGTTAAAATTTTGTCGACCACACCAAGCCAAGGTACACTAGCTAATGGCTGATGGTGTGCAATGGTTCAGCCAATCAGATTACAGCGTTTACAATAGATAGTGAGAAGCAAAGCCAATAAGAGAATGGCATTCCTGATAAAACACTAGTGTACCAAACCTGGATAATTCAATTCAAAATAGAGAGAAAGTTGAACTGGTGTCTGACTTTAAAATTAAAAACAAAAAATTGATGAGTGTGTGATTTCAGACAGTTCACTCCCTGTGCGACTGGTTAAAAGCTACTCAAAGACGCTCGCGCGAAATTTTTCAGTTGATAGATTTTTTTTAATTTTACTACAGTCAGATTAGTTACTTGTGTCTGAAATGCCAAGAAAAATTGAGGGTCACCGACTTCGTTTCAGAGATAAAGCGTGTAGAAAACTACCCTGATTTTGAAAAATTAGCGCACGGAATTCAGCATGGCCTACAGTAGTTTATAGTTAAAAATATCAAAAGCAAGTCAACGGAGAAAAACGATCTCAGCCATAATTGGAGAAGTAGTCCGTTGCGTAAAAATTCTAAATGCTGCCAACGTTTTCCCAAAACTTAACCCTTCGAGAGACATTTCAAACCACCGCACAGATAAACAAAGAGCTAAAAAACTTTAAAATCGAGAGAGTTTCTTCAATTTTTTTCGCTAAACTTAGAAAATCGGTAAGGAAAATGATCCATCAAAAGAAAAATTGGGGTCACCGAACGCCCAAGATCGTTAAATCCAGGCAAAGCTATAGCAATGGCCATCTGCCCTATCATTTGCTTATTTTATTATTTAGACGGTCAGCGCGCATCGATGCATGACGTATGAATTTGCGTGCGCAGTAAAGGTGCGCAGCAACAATTAGCGCGAACGTCCTTAATATGTAGAGAGTAGTTAATTGGACGTCTTTATTTGAAGGATACTTATTAGATCATATGCTCTAGATTTCTACTTAAACAATAGTATTTCTGTCGAGGAACCATCAGCTGAAAGATGCCCCACGAGAAGTTTCTGTTCTTAAAACAAATAACGCTTCGATCGAGGGCAAATATGCTAGTTTTAAGAACATCAAACTTCCAAGGAGCAGCTACCAGGCCCTGTCCACACTTAGCCTCCTACGCAGGCCAATGAATATTCCGTTGGCTTCAACAGACGTTCGTCAGGGGGAGGAGGATTGCGTGACGAATTGCGTGACGATCCCAAAGAATGTCTGCGTAGGAGGCTAGTCCACACTATGCGCTGGAAGAATTCAAAAACGCAACAATTAACCGCCATTTTAGACTTGTATTTCAGGAAAACTCGGTCAAAGAAATCATGACTATGGTATAGTTATCGTTTTTTGAAAACCTCCGTTTTCCAAATGTTTTCTGTCCACACTAAAATGCAAAGCCGGCGTTTTCAATTAAATTCCTCTGACTCCTCTGGTTTGAAGAGTATTTTCGAAAAGATCCGGATTACTGTGGATGAAAAGGCCTAGCCGGAGAAACAACGCTCCGTTTTCAAATTCTTCAGGCCGACAGTTTCGAGACATTTTAAAGCACTCTATTGTCTTCATTGTTCACCTTTAAATTTTATTTTGCGCGCCAGTTGAATTACTGAACTATTTTCAACTTTTTCAATTCTATCCTCAATTTGTTTTTTCTTATTCTACAACTCTACTTATTAAAAGAAGAATGGTTTTTTCTCTACGCTGATGAACATCATCGCGTCATGTGACCAATTAAAACCAATAAAAAATGGAGAAAATTTTTGTGGTGAACTATAGCAAGTGATGTTTGATTCGGCCTTTGGCCTCATTAATATCGCCTGATGGAAATCTCGAGCTCATAATCTAATTAACAATTAGACCCGTAGCCCGAAAGGGCTACGGGTCAATAGCCCATGAGGCGAAGCCGAATGGGCTATTGACCCGTGGCCCTTGAGGGCGAAGGGTCTAATTGTTTTAGTATCACCCAACTAGTCGGACAGAAAAGGCGGCAGTAATAAAGTTAGCGAATGCAAGTTGAAGAAATATTTATTTGGGGGAAAAAACGAAAGAAAAACCGGCGAATTTCGCTACTCGATGACTATTACCATTAGACCACTAGTAGCGTAGCCAATCAAAATGCAGGATTTGCATTAGACCACTAGTTGGGTGATACTAATTGTTATTAGTAGAATTCTACTAGAATACTAATGCAAATGCTGCAATCTGATTGGCTGAGCCATTGTACAGTGGCTGGAGGTCTTCTACAAAATGGCGACGTTTTTTTCGTTTTGCTAAAATTTTAAATGAAAACTTTGATGCAAATGGTTAATCAAATTCCTGAGAAAACTAAACGAAGTACATTTGCGGTTTCTTGACTTTAAAACAATAAGAATCGGAGAAAGAAAAGAAGAATCTACATTGTAATTGTTTTAGTATAAATTTACTAGTCATTGTTCATAACTTTCACTAGAGTTTTTATGATTCGATAGGGAAACACAGAGAAAATGTTTTCTATTCCTTTCAGAGAACACTGCGTGCAAAAGAAAGGAAAATCACCCGTTTATTTACATTATCAAGTTGCAAATTCTCCTTCCTGTCCTTGCTCGACAGCTCGTGTTTGTTCTTCTAGTTGTGTTTCTATTGAGTATCCAGGATGGCTTTACACGTGCGCTTTCTTGCGGGATGTTCTCTGATTTTTTCTCACTTTGTCTTTTATTGAGCCGATGCACTGGAGTTGTTTGTCAATACTAGAACTCGATTTAAGAATAGTTTCTTCAGTATTCTTCCGGCACATTTTAGCGTTCATGTAAATGTTTCAGATCCAAATAGACAAAATTAAAACACTGAGGCAGTTTAAATTATTCATTCGGGAACGGAACGCCTGGAGCAACTAAGTCTCAACCTCAAAATGAGTTTTTGGTCGGATCTTTATTAAAACTCGTTCAAAGACACTGGTTTAAACAGAAATGGCGATTTACTAATCCGAATTGAACTATCTGCGATTCGCTATCCTGTTCATCTTCATCATTAATTGTTTCTGAATGATCAGTGGTTTTCTTTGAAATCCTAGTTTCTGCAGCTTAGTTTTGCAAAATTACGGTAATCACTGAGTTCACTGTTTCCTTGATCGTTGTAGCGACCGCAGTAGTGCATCACAAATGAATTATTGAACAAAACATAA
The DNA here is from genome assembly GCA_019787425.1 of Platygyra sinensis. Taxonomy (NCBI): domain Eukaryota; kingdom Metazoa; phylum Cnidaria; class Anthozoa; order Scleractinia; family Merulinidae; genus Platygyra; species Platygyra sinensis. Next base: position 20,832 of record JAHPZR010011650.1, read on the forward strand.
AGCTGTGAATAATAATAGTGCACAAAACACTCGTACAAAGGTCCCCAAAAATTCAATTTATTTCTGGCAATAAGCATGTTTTGCCGACACGAAAGAGAAAATAGAGCTTGCTTCTCTTCAGGATCGGATGACGAAGGCGAAGGAACGTTTATGACATGTTTGTGACAGTACACTCGGGGGAAGTACTCGCTGGATGTTAGGGTGGGGGTGTGCGGGCACATGCTGGAAACATTTACAGACCAAATTATGCGATTGCGGCCTACCCTATTTCAGAACGGATCATACAAATTGACAGCTTATTTCAGACCTGACCCATCCAGGGAATATGGCCTTTGTTTTCACTTATAAAACATTGACGCAGGCTTCAATTGAAATCTGATAGACTGAGAATGGTCAAAGTCTTAACCAGATTTCAAATCAAAACGGCTCAAAACCATACCCTCAGGCGGCGAACATAAGTTCATGGTTTAGATAAGAAAGTAACCCCCCCCCCCCCCTTCCCTCCCGCCGCGGGACGTTATACTGTTATTGTTAATTTAGATAAATTTGTAAGATTAAAGTTCAGTGAATCAGCTGTTTGTCTGGCAACAACGGTGATGGCCTGATGGCTCGCGTGAGTAAAGCGCAAACGTCTTCCGTTTTTCAATCGGCTCCAAAGTATCTGATAACAATAGGTCGTCGCCGTGAGCCCAGACGACGGATTACGTTTCGGAGCAACTGTTCCATCACATATGATAAATTGTGTCGTACGGAAATCTTTAAGTATGGATGCAAATTTAACTGTGAACTAAGAATTCAGACATCTTATTAATTTTTAAAATGCCTTCAGAATCGGGATTGAAAAGAAAAAAAATTCAGAAACAATTAATGATGAAGATGAACAGGATAGCGAATCGCAGATAGTTCAATTCGGATTAGTAAATCGCCATTTCTGTTTAAACCAGTGTCTTTGAACGAGTTTTAATAAAGATCCGACCAAAAACTCATTTTGAGGTTGAGACTTAGTTGCTCCAGGCGTTCCGTTCCCGAATGAATAATTTAAACTGCCTCAGTGTTTTAATTTTGTCTATTTGGATCTGAAACATTTACATGAACGCTAAAATGTGCCGGAAGAATACTGAAGAAACTATTCTTAAATCGAGTTCTAGTATTGACAAACAACTCCAGTGCATCGGCTCAATAAAAGACAAAGTGAGAAAAAATCAGAGAACATCCCGCAAGAAAGCGCACGTGTAAAGCCATCCTGGATACTCAATAGAAACACAACTAGAAGAACAAACACGAGCTGTCGAGCAAGGACAGGAAGGAGAATTTGCAACTTGATAATGTAAATAAACGGGTGATTTTCCTTTCTTTTGCACGCAGTGTTCTCTGAAAGGAATAGAAAACATTTTCTCTGTGTTTCCCTATCGAATCATAAAAACTCTAGTGAAAGTTATGAACAATGACTAGTAAATTTATACTAAAACAATTACAATGTAGATTCTTCTTTTCTTTCTCCGATTCTTATTGTTTTAAAGTCAAGAAACCGCAAATGTACTTCGTTTAGTTTTCTCAGGAATTTGATTAACCATTTGCATCAAAGTTTTCATTTAAAATTTTAGCAAAACGAAAAAAACGTCGCCATTTTGTAGAAGACCTCCAGCCACTGTACAATGGCTCAGCCAATCAGATTGCAGCATTTGCATTAGTATTCTAGTAGAATTCTACTAATAACAATTAGTATCACCCAACTAGTGGTCTAATGCAAATCCTGCATTTTGATTGGCTACGCTACTAGTGGTCTAATGGTAATAGTCATCGAGTAGCGAAATTCGCCGGTTTTTCTTTCGTTTTTTCCCCCAAATAAATATTTCTTCAACTTGCATTCGCTAACTTTATTACTGCCGCCTTTTCTGTCCGACTAGTTGGGTGATACTAAAACAATTAGACCCTTCGCCCTCAAGGGCCACGGGTCAATAGCCCATTCGGCTTCGCCTCATGGGCTATTGACCCGTAGCCCTTTCGGGCTACGGGTCTAATTGTTAATTAGATTATGAGCTCGAGATTTCCATCAGGCGATATTAATGAGGCCAAAGGCCGAATCAAACATCACTTGCTATAGTTCACCACAAAAATTTTCTCCATTTTTTATTGGTTTTAATTGGTCACATGACGCGATGATGTTCATCAGCGTAGAGAAAAAACCATTCTTCTTTTAATAAGTAGAGTTGTAGAATAAGAAAAAACAAATTGAGGATAGAATTGAAAAAGTTGAAAATAGTTCAGTAATTCAACTGGCGCGCAAAATAAAATTTAAAGGTGAACAATGAAGACAATAGAGTGCTTTAAAATGTCTCGAAACTGTCGGCCTGAAGAATTTGAAAACGGAGCGTTGTTTCTCCGGCTAGGCCTTTTCATCCACAGTAATCCGGATCTTTTCGAAAATACTCTTCAAACCAGAGGAGTCAGAGGAATTTAATTGAAAACGCCGGCTTTGCATTTTAGTGTGGACAGAAAACATTTGGAAAACGGAGGTTTTCAAAAAACGATAACTATACCATAGTCATGATTTCTTTGACCGAGTTTTCCTGAAATACAAGTCTAAAATGGCGGTTAATTGTTGCGTTTTTGAATTCTTCCAGCGCATAGTGTGGACTAGCCTCCTACGCAGACATTCTTTGGGATCGTCACGCAATTCGTCACGCAATCCTCCTCCCCCTGACGAACGTCTGTTGAAGCCAACGGAATATTCATTGGCCTGCGTAGGAGGCTAAGTGTGGACAGGGCCTGGTAGCTGCTCCTTGGAAGTTTGATGTTCTTAAAACTAGCATATTTGCCCTCGATCGAAGCGTTATTTGTTTTAAGAACAGAAACTTCTCGTGGGGCATCTTTCAGCTGATGGTTCCTCGACAGAAATACTATTGTTTAAGTAGAAATCTAGAGCATATGATCTAATAAGTATCCTTCAAATAAAGACGTCCAATTAACTACTCTCTACATATTAAGGACGTTCGCGCTAATTGTTGCTGCGCACCTTTACTGCGCACGCAAATTCATACGTCATGCATCGATGCGCGCTGACCGTCTAAATAATAAAATAAGCAAATGATAGGGCAGATGGCCATTGCTATAGCTTTGCCTGGATTTAACGATCTTGGGCGTTCGGTGACCCCAATTTTTCTTTTGATGGATCATTTTCCTTACCGATTTTCTAAGTTTAGCGAAAAAAATTGAAGAAACTCTCTCGATTTTAAAGTTTTTTAGCTCTTTGTTTATCTGTGCGGTGGTTTGAAATGTCTCTCGAAGGGTTAAGTTTTGGGAAAACGTTGGCAGCATTTAGAATTTTTACGCAACGGACTACTTCTCCAATTATGGCTGAGATCGTTTTTCTCCGTTGACTTGCTTTTGATATTTTTAACTATAAACTACTGTAGGCCATGCTGAATTCCGTGCGCTAATTTTTCAAAATCAGGGTAGTTTTCTACACGCTTTATCTCTGAAACGAAGTCGGTGACCCTCAATTTTTCTTGGCATTTCAGACACAAGTAACTAATCTGACTGTAGTAAAATTAAAAAAAATCTATCAACTGAAAAATTTCGCGCGAGCGTCTTTGAGTAGCTTTTAACCAGTCGCACAGGGAGTGAACTGTCTGAAATCACACACTCATCAATTTTTTGTTTTTAATTTTAAAGTCAGACACCAGTTCAACTTTCTCTCTATTTTGAATTGAATTATCCAGGTTTGGTACACTAGTGTTTTATCAGGAATGCCATTCTCTTATTGGCTTTGCTTCTCACTATCTATTGTAAACGCTGTAATCTGATTGGCTGAACCATTGCACACCATCAGCCATTAGCTAGTGTACCTTGGCTTGGTGTGGTCGACAAAATTTTAACGTTTCCTCGTTTCTGCGAATTTTTGAAAGAACATTTAGAGACAAATGGATAATCAAATTCCTGGCGGAGAGGACTTAAATAAGGACATTGACGGTTTCTTGGCATGAATTAAAAAATAACCTCGAATTTTCTTTTTAAGGAAACTGATAAGCGCGCGTACACTACTGGAAATGCCCAATTAACAATTCAATCCGCGCGAATTTCGTAAATGTTTAATACACTAAGACCAGAAATAATTGGAATTCTACTAGAACAATCAAATTATTCGCTCTCGATTTTCTTGGTGTAGTACGGCCTCATCAACTGTCACCTCATAGAAATCGAGAATCAAATTATTAAGTAGAGCCTAGCAGTGTTCGGTTGTTAACAAAGTGGCTGCCGCCGGCTTCTATGGCTTTTCGAAGTGTCTGTGAAGAGGATTTAGACAAAATTTAAATTTCGACTTTTTGATTTGTATTAGCTTATTCTGAAACGATTAGACTAGATAATTCCTCGATTTTTATGTGTGATAGAATTCTCGATCTCGTATTCTAATTGTCACCTATCATAAGAGAAACTTTTTTACAGAGTGTACCAGGATTACATTCCACTCGGATTCTTAGTTCAGAACACCTGATGTAGGTTGAATTTTCAGGGTATTTGGCCGATTCGATCACTCTAAAACTTGGTAAAAACTTGATAAAACTGGGTGTCACAGTGATATGTACATTGCCTACGGCCGGCGCGCCTGGAATTTGAATTAACCAATCATGATTCTGCAGGCGGGAAAAGCTCTACTGTCCCGATGTCAAATGCAATTCTGTGCTGAAATCATTACTTCGAGGCTTTAATCATAAACAAAATGCTTCTGTAAAGCTACAACGAAGATATCAAATGAATTTTATCAGAGAGGGCTAACCATAACAAATTTCTTGAGGATTATTGGAAGACATAGCATCAAGACTTGAAAAAATTGGCAATTTTTTTCAAGTTTCAATCCATTTCCATCCATGCCATCCGTAGCGACAGGCGACCGGAAACAGTTTCAGTACATTCAAATAGTCTTTAATAACAAAACTAGATCATTAGTTTTGAAATTCAATTGATCGGAAGGCACCTTCTAGTTTTATAAACTTGCCAAGTAGCGTGACAATGCCCCTTTAACGAGCACGAGTACGCGTTGAGCAAACTGCGTTGAGCGATCTCCTGACCTCAGTGGAGAGTGAGAATGAAAAACCCGTCTTTTTACTGGCCAGTAAAAAAGTCATTTGGCGAGCATATTGACTGATTTCTAGCAGAAAACAACAACCATCTGAATTTGTAGTAGCTCGCGGTAATCATCAATCAATCAGCGGTTTCAACCAGACTGATGAGAGCTGTATTAATTCCCCTAATATTGATAAAATTACAGAGTGGCGCGTGCAGTGGTAAAGGTTTCCCTCTGGGAATTATAGAATAGTTTTAATGGTCGGTGGTTCGAATCCTGGTAATCGCTGTTTTCTTTCCTCCGAGCTACTAAGGGATGGCTTGCTTTTATAAAGGAAAATGAAAAGTTCAAGGAATAAACGTTAAAGTAATTACAAAAATAACATTGAGACGTTATGGAAATTTGAAATAATTCTTCGCAGAAGAAAATCAGTTCTTGAGCGAAACTCTCGCACGTAATTTTTTTTGCAAAGTTTCAGTTAAAAACCAATGACAAAGTTATCAGTGGATCAAAATTGTCATGCCAACCACCTTGTTGCACACCAATCAACTACAGCTAATTTTCGACGGAAAACTCTTCAAACTTTTAACAAGACAGGTGAAACGGATGCAATTAAACAACAACAACGCTACGCCAGAAGCAATGGTGGACGAAACGTAACAACTCGGAAAAAATAAAAAAACAGGTAAAACGACTGCAGTTCAATACACAAAAACGCAAACAAACTGGAGACAATTCAGCGTAGAGCAACTAGGTTCATTTTCTGAAAATCAAATGAACCATACGATGTCCGTCTAAGTAAAATCAATCTGTAAACTCTTGATCAACATTTATTATTGAACAAAGACGTTTTGTTGTCGATGTTACCTTCTTATTAAAGGCTGTCAATGGCCATTTAGATGGTGACTTTTCTCAATTCTTAGATTTTTAGAGCCAAGAAGACCGTTACTTGCTGAGACATTTTGATACTAAATCGTTAAAAAGGAATTATGCCAGGACAAACATGCTTAAAAATCAGTTACTTTTACAGGATTGTGGATGAATGGAACATGCACTGCTGACAAGTTTAAAGCTAAAATTATTAAAGTTGCAACAAAATTGTAAATATTACAGTTTTAGCGAGTTTATTGTAATTTTTATAATTTTATGAGGTGATTTGTTTTTATATGGGGTCACGTGACTCTTTCACAAATTATCCTTACGGCTTTTTTTCTCCTTTCATTACCATTTTTTTGTTAATATGCTATTTAATTGGAATAAATAAATCAATGAGTGAAAACAATGACTTGCAATAACTAGTACCCAGTCCACCTGTCGAACTATTTATACCCCTCGTGTCATCTTCGTGTCAACTATTTATACTTCTCGTGTCATCTCTTCCTCAAAGTGACTTGCACCACCTCAAGATCAGTCTTAAGCTTAGTGGTCTTGCAAAAGACCACATAGAAGAAGCAAACAAAAAACTGGTATCCGGTCCTTCGAGGCTTTCTTAGTCAAGAAAGAAAGAGCTCTGTGAAAATAATCGAGACTGCGAGACTCATATCATCACATGAAAGTCAACCGAAAATTTTAAGAGACTCATGTCTATGAAGGACCACTTCCCACCCCTTTCGTTTCTCCGTCCCTATTGTACATAAGAAAATATGTTTCTGTTGGCAGGTGTTGCACCGAAAATACTAAATAACGGAACTTACCTTGATATCAAGGATGACGACATAGCTCATTTCACGTGTACATCACGTGGGGAACCCAGGCCTCTCGTTCGATGGGAAAAAGAGGGAGTAACAGTAAAAGATAAAGATGAAGGAATAGCCATTTTGTCGAAAAGTAACGACAGTGTAGAAGAGAGTCATCTGTTTATTGCTGTTTCTGGAAATGAAAGGCGTGGAAAGTATATTTGTGTGGCGAGCAACGAAGAAGGAGTTGCAAAGCAGTCTTTTAACATTAGACGTAAGTAAACCTTGATGTAAATTGTGAAACCAGTACCTGACCAATCACAACGCACCTAGATAACGCAATAAACCAATCAGATCAGAGCTCGCTGTGAAATGTTGGCGGGAAAACAGCGCGCGAATTGTCGCGGCTTCCCGCCAGTCAAACGCAGAATTTCAACGCCACTTCCGGTTTTCTCAGTTTGCAAGAGTTTGAAGCGAAAATTGTGGAGACTTTTGCAAGGAAACGTTGCAAAACAAGTTGTTAGCAATTAAAGTACGAGCTGATAAATTAAGTGGGTAACAACAATTGCTAAATTTTCTATGCATTAAGTTCTGGCTCGAAATTGGACGATGTCGGAATTTCCAGAAGTAAAGTAGCCGTTTTGGCGAGAACAAAAGAGGGAACCGCGCAGTGCTTTTCATCAGTCTTAGCCAATATGAGCCTGTAGCACGAAGAGTATTACTTGAAACTCAGTCAGATGAACAAGTATCAGTGGATGAGGAGCTTCGGTATCTTCCTCGTCGCAATTTTTGTCTCAAATTTGCCAAGCAACTGATTGCGGCACGATGCCACAGCAACGGTGCCGGAGCCGGCTATAGAGTGTTCGAGGTATTCTTTAATTGAACGGTAAACAGTTTAAAATTTGTATTTAATGAAGCAAATATTGAATAACCTTTCTTTGTGTTTGTTGGTGTTCTCAGGTGTAATAGGTAAACTTTCAACCATAGATATTGCGGCAATTGGCGTATCAGTTGGACTGGTGTTCTTCTTTGTGTGTACCATCGGGATTTTATTGAGGCGCGGGGCAAACAAGATTAAACAATCCGGGAGGCGACCCAGAGCCAGAACGATATCACAGTCTAGTTCCTCGTGCCAGGTATGCGACAAATAATTTTGTATTCAAGCGCTCTTCCCGGTGGAAATTATTTAGGGAGCTTAAGCACGCGCGTTTTTGAGAGGCGCACGGCAACCGGAAGAGAACATTTCGCGTGCTGTGGGACCGCATTATCTCCCAGAACTTCATACTACTCATCTCTAATGGAGAAATACTTAGCAGTGTGAATGTGGTTGTATGAGGGCGAGTTACAATACAGAGTAGCTCATTTCCGGTTGCTGTCCGCAACTCGAAAACGCGCGTGCTTAAGCTCCTTAAACGAGAACGTAGACATTTGAAAACGGTGCTGCGGTCAGGCCTACCGTCCACACAAATGATGACGTCACAATAATCACGCGATTTCTCTGCCCGAGTTTCCCTCCAACACAAATCCAAAATGAGCTGGGACTGTTGCGTTATCAAATTCCTCCGGTGTAGCATATGCATGGAGAGGAAAACATTTGATGTGTTCTTAAAGACAGTGTAAACGCCGTTTTCAAATTTCTCCGACGTAGTGGGAATGCGTGCGGTTTGCAAAGATAATTACAGATTTTCAGTACATACCACTTATTAACCGAGAATGAGGTCATTACAGGGACTGACCTCAGACCGAGGCTCTTATGTATTGACCGAGCGATAGCGAGGTCAATATATCAAGACCGAGGTCTGAGGTTTCCCGGCTGTAATGACCGAACGGACGAGGTTAATAAGTTATTTATTATATGCCTTTTTTAGCGCTATTCTTAAAAAGAATTCTATAAAACACCGGAAGTAATTTTCCACATCCGCTTGCCCGCGCTATGGCTCGATCTCTTCATCGCTCATACTAAAGAAGTATCTGTAGGCTAGTTTTTCTTTCAGTTATTGAAAATATAGTTGTACTTTGTCCATCGTTTTTGTTGTTTTCGCCCACGCGCTCGTAGCTTCAGTTTACTCACAACTCAAAAAAAGCCGTCGAGTCGAAAAAAAGTTTCATAATGCCCGGTCATTACTAGCCTCCTACGCAGACATTCTTTGGGCTCGTCACGCAATCTTCCTCCCCGACGAGCCCAAAGAACGTCTGCGTAGGAGGCTAGGTCATTGCAAGAAAATATCTGCTCAGCAGCCAATCAGAGCGCGCGTACTTATTGTAGCCATATGATAAGGGTATTATATAAGTCCTTCCGATGGCGTTTCTCTTACATTCTCTTTGTTTTCTTTTCTCAGGAAAATGGTGCCTTACTCACTGACCTCTCGCCAGACAAGGAGAGAAATGGAAGTAAAAATGGGACAAGACATTCAAAGAACTGTACAACTTCGGTTTGAGTTATCGCAGCTATTATATTAGAGTAGAGGCGAAGGCGCGGAGTGGAAGATGTACCTCCGTCTATGTATTACTTTGCATCAGAATGAATAACATTTCAATATTAATGGTGTTTAAGAATAACAATTTATCTGAAGGAAGCGTAGCAATAGAATTACATTCGCAGTGTGTGAGCTTTGGACTCAGTATAAGTAGAAGCCAAGAGTAGTCTGAACAAGCGAGGCAGGCCCTGGCAAACGAGGACACATTGTTGCGGAAACATTTTTGCTCATGGCGTTTCCTTGCGCGCGCAAACTGGGAAACATTTGTTGCGGACACAAAATGTTTCTGAACAAAATCAGGAACACTTGTTGCGCGCGCGGGCAAACGGGGAAACATTAGTGTCGGCAACAATGTGTCCTCCTTTGCCAGTTCCTTAAGGGAGGGTTGGGGGGAGGGGGGGGGGGGGGGGGTGAGGAGTAAGAAACGATCTGTTTAATTTTAGCCGCCACTGGTTTGGGATTTTCAACCCGCGCCTCGCGTACTATAGATTTTATGCGTTTTCAAAACTAAAAACTCTTAAAAACCCTTTGAATAAGTATTCAGAAGGTCCTATAAGGCTCACAGGATCATGGCTTAGACAGGAGATAAACGTGTCTTTAATTACCTAAGCACCTTTACTTTACTTACTTTACACAAATTTTGACACTCAAGCGTCAACGACAACGACGCTGTACTTCACTCTTGATACTTAAAACACATTTGACAAGAAAATTACAAAAACTACAATAACTAGGGAATAGATTTGCTTAAAGTCGAGCCATGGAAATAAAGGAACCGTGCGGTTTTTGAATTATTCCCCTACCTTTTACGTGCAAAACAAATAAGACCTCGCTTTCCAAGAAGGAGATTCATAACAAGTTCTCCCCATTTGCCAGTGACTTTTTAACCATTCACACTGATATCTGGAACGCTGTCGATTTCATATTTGGCTTGAACAAGCTTTTAACATGATCTAGATCTGCATAATCGCCGAAATTCAGGTAAAATAAATTCAAATTTTTGCTTTTGGCGAGACCCTGATCATTTCTTAAGCTTCCTACCGAGTAAAGGCGACGGGTAGCTTTGGTCTCTTCTAAAGTTACTGTGTTAGACTATATCACGGGAAACCTTTTTTGTATCATCCACTGAGTCTTGCTTTAGAAAATGCGTGTACCTTGAATGGACTTGAAAAAGCAATACTGAGTGGAATCATTTGCCACGCATCTCTGTTACACTCAGTCTGTAGGTTAAATTTTTTTTCCACATAAAGGTTAACGTTTTTTCTAAGTAGCTCCTTCACATTAGAAGTTATCTACCTCAGTGATTTGTCGCGGGTCAAGCCGGTGAAACGTCCCCAGTCTCGCCGGAAGTTTTTTTAAGAGAGACAAGTGGGTACGAGTCGCGAACTCCATGTGCGTCTTCCGTCCGTTCTTTCTGTCGAGGAACAAATTAAATGTATTTTATATTTAAAGAATTATAAATAAAACGGACTTTGCGAAGTGTCGCTACCATTGAGCCTTTCATTCCCAATAGTGCTCTCGTTTGAAACAAGAAAATTATTTACACCCCGTGAACTGGATTGAGTTCTGGTCGAAAGCATTCATTTAAATAACTGGGATGTAAGAGCGGATCGAGTTCACTGAAAGCTGGGTGTGAAAATATTGTAGTGCATGAGAAACTAAGGTCTTTATCAGACTTGTTGGTGAATTTTTTTTTTTTGTTTTTTTTATTTAAAGCAGTTTACCTGAGTAGCAGAAAATAAATAATCATCAATTAAAAGGAATAAATTATTTTAAAACCGAAGTCTGTGGCATTCCTCTCTTGACTGTTGCTTTTGGAAAAGACGATTTTTCTGTGCTCTAGTCAAAGAAATATATTATGTACTGGAGACTTTCTACGCGCTTTTTATTCGCCCGGCCCATCCTCCACTAGAGGATTTAGGCTAATCTATCCCGAGTACTTGCGGAGGATTACTTAGGTCAACCTTGGCTATTCGCTTCTATTTGCGCTTACTAGTTGGTGCTATTCCCTGTTTCCTGCTCGCTATTCGAATTTTCCAGCGACTTCTATCTCGGCTTTCATGTAAGACAATACAGTCATAACTTGGTGGTCATGTGCGAGCTAACATGCCCCCTCCCCTGCCTTGACACTCGTGCTCGCGACTCCACTACGGATTTCAGTGCCGCGTGAAGTGCCAGTCACGTCTTGTTCTCGTCCTTCAACCGAAGCCTCAGTGTTTTGACCTAGACTGGCTCAACTGCTAATATTTCACACTCTTTACTAAGCTTTGGCATCTCAAAAGAAATGCAAACTGAACCCGCTTGCATTTCACCAAAGCTTCTGCGCACAGTGTGACGCGCCTTTGTCTGCAGAAAAAGGTATTCTAAGGCCGACGGTTACTGAGCGAGTGGAAATTCTTCATTTATGTAATCATATCATGGCTGTTTGAAACGGAAATTTCCATGGTTAGGTAAATAGTGTCTCTCAACCTCGTTCCCAGGTCTCTCATCTAACCGCCCTCTGAGGCGAGCGAGGGCGGTTAGATGAGAGACCCTGGGAACGAGGTTGAGTGTCTCTGCGGAGTCTGCTTGTGCTGGCGGAGTGGGGCAACATGGGTGGGCCAATCGCGTTGCCTCGACACCTTTCCCCTCTCGGCCCCTTCAGCCGGAGCCAGGCTCTCATTACCTTCGAGGGTCAAGTTACTCGTGTCAGTTAGTTGCTACAGAAGAACCATCAACTCTTTAAAGACTTTAAACTACATTGTCTCAGTGGTTGGAAACTGATGAATTTTTTTTTTCAAATTCCTGCTGTTAATTATAAATGGTCATAAATATTCCAGCAAGGCAATTTAAATTGTCATCCTGTTGACTTTTAAGAAGCGCAGCTCTAGGAAGTCACTCAAAAGTATTGAAATGAATGCATTAACTCAGTTGTTATTATGAAACCTTGTGCTGTATGGAACGTATTTATAAATACTTTGACCTTGGTAGTCTTCAAAAGGAAATCAAGCCACCATCATTCGATGGTCTGAGAAAAAAATCTTCTCAGCTCTAAAACCGTCAATACGTGTATGATTCCGGAAACCCGCTAATTAGATAGAATGAGGACCAGTGTTGAAATTGTCACGCCGTCGGAATCGAAATATGTCTAATTTGGATTGAGATCAAACGTGATGGCAAATAAATGTCGGATACTATTTAATATTTGTTAGCAATAAAACGGTTCTTCGCATATATATACTAAAAAACCTTTCTAAATCAATTAACTGATCTATTTGCCTTCCTGTAGTTTGCAAAAGAACACGTGTTTGGCAGCTGTCAAAAGCCCATTCATTTTAAAAAAAGCTTTGCATAGATCCTCGGGTCCGTTTCGCTTTGCATAACAATGTTTCTTTTGACGTGATACGAAGAAAGCTGTAATTTCATGGAGCAACATCCCGACAATCGTCGAAGTGTAAGCTGATGATGCCCTTGTTTCACGTTTTCTGCTTGCGGCAATCCGGTTATTTGATTATCCATTAGACGAAGATTATTAGTAAAACACATTTTATTTATTATTTTAAAAAAGTCCTAATCACGTTCATGACACTCCTTTTACACGGGATCATCACGAAATGTCACGTTCCTTTTTCCGCCCTGGATACTGAGCAAATATCAAATTTGTTGACCCGCGAGGAAACATCAGACTTGCTGACCTGCTCCCCAATCAGCCTGATTTCTAACAGCTTGACGGATATGGAGACAACATTTTTCTACGTTTTGGTCATTGTTATTAACACGTTTTTCGTGGTCAGTAGATGCCTCGACGAAGGCGACGAAGGTAAGACAAGTTTTGTGACTTTCCATTAGTTCTTTCACTGGATCTTTAATATGCTACAATCGACTCTTTCGGTGTGTATCAATTGTCAAAATTGATGTTCACAATTCGATGAAGGCAACTTTGCGAAGAAAAATTGAACACAAGAAATCGAGTGAATTCCATGTGATAATTAAACGAATTTTTCGAGCGCTTACTTTTATTCTGAAGAAAAAATCTGCACGTGAAACTAGGCTCGTAGGAGCTCCTAGGGGTCACGTAACCTACAAATTTTACAAATTTTAAAGTACTGGTCAATGAATGTCGCTACGTTTTATATGTAATTTCGTACAGTTAATTCTTTGAGTGATCTTGCATGTGTAAGAAAATCAACTTTATTTACTAATACGACACACATAGGGAAACAGGACCGTGTTTGGACATACATTACAGAGTTCTGACGTGACCGAGTACGTACCGTGAAGTGAAGCATGTTCTGTTCATATTTTCCGCAGACGGAAATGCTAAAAATGCAGACTTTTAGCAAAAATGAGTCGCAATTAGTTGGGCGCCAGTTGAAAATCTGTTGAGACTGCAGTAGTTTACCTTCGTTTAGCAGTAATTCACCTTCGTTTAGCAAGGTCTTTATGCCGTTTTGTTTCTCTTTTTGCTGGAATGGAGAATACTTCGTCTTTTGAAGTAAGACGCTGCGACTCAGTCAGTTTGTTCTTTTCCCTCGTCGAGTTTAAATTTAATTTCAGCCATTGCATCTTTTCCCTTCTCGTATTGTTTCAGTTTAAATTCACAAAGGAAACTAGCTCTCGCTAGTATGACATACTTGTCAGCAAAACAAACGCTTCAGTTCGAATCTGTCGCGAATCGTACACCTGAACAAAAATCTATTGAGATAACAAAGGAATTGACTTAATTTGCTTACTTACAAATTTTGAGTAATAAGACACATTTTTTTGAGACGGCAATACCACATTATATTAACGGCTACTTAGGATTCGACAACCACGAACCAGTCTAAACATCCTCCTCTCGGCATGTTAAACTCTCAACAAGGAATACTGTGTTGCCTGAGGCTAACAAGTTCAAAAATCTTACCACATTTCATACTGGTCTCACGCGGGACAGTCGCAAACAAGTTGTATATTTGCATCGAGCATGTCTTGCAACAATTTCGTTGCAGTATTAAATCATTTCAAAACTGGCGCTTGATTCTACTCAGTGCAACCCCCAGTTTGCCAGCCGCACCGGCCGCAACAAAAAACGCTACAACACAAGTTCACTATGTTCATTTCAAACTGACAGGATGTTCACTGACGGAGCCCAAGGAATTACACGAGCAACTTGAGTCGTGACAAAATTGCGGAGACAGTTTGAAAAAAAGACGCGGGACCCATTCACGTGTATGTGCCGCGCTAAAGGATATTCTTTTTAACCATATATTTTTTTTACAACCGTTTTCGTTTGAAACATGGAATAGAGTTGCCCATTCTGGTCTAAAATAGAATATGTTTTGCACTCTGGGCTGGAACTGAGTATTCTTTTCAGGAAAAAAGAAATCGGGGATCGAATGGTCAATTCCCTTTATGAGACGCGCCTACCGCGGGGAATCATGGGCGTTCTGTTGTACTCATACAAACAAAAGATGCCCAAAATACCATGCTTCACTGCATGTGCATCTCATAGAGGAAGTCAGGTCATTAAAACTTCTTATCAAACAGTAACGCCAATAATGTATGGAAGCCATTCCAGCTTGGTTGAACCTCGGGCCAAAACTTGAAGTCATGTATCAGAGACGTTTATTGAATTCGTCAAATAGATAAACAACTAACTTCAACTAGGCTAATATTATATATGTAAATGTAATGTGTAATGTGTAATGTCGCTAGTGAGAGGACAAACATATACATGTCCTCTTTACACTGCTTACTGCGGCGGGGTCGGACATCAGCATACCAGCCAAGATAGTACGGGATGTGAATGATGTAAAAAGCCAACTCGTCTGCCTCCTGCCAGTTGGGATTTTTAGCTATTTTTAAATTTTGTTTCCTTTGTTTCGGTGGCGCGCTTGGAAACTAGCTAAGCTTTATAGTGCTTGTATAGCTAAGTGCACGACCACTATAAATAATACTTTTACATGTGACGGGCGCCGGAAAAAGAACACCGAACAAGCGACGCCATTAATTGCGACCTAACCCCGCAGTACGCAACATACATGCACCTAATGTATATTATAAAAACAAATACAAGAAAATAAAACTGTGATAAAGGTGTAAACTATTGAAATATCAAACCTTTGGAGGGTATTTGCAATATGCATGTTCTTCGGGATGAGAATCCTAGTTTACTCCAGTTCTTCCGATATAATGATTCTGGCAGGGTATACCGATCTCAGCAAAATCATATTTATCAAGATTTCTTCTCTTTTTTTATAATTTCCCCTCGAAGATTTTCTATTTTTCTCAATTTCGTTATCAGGTCCATCTATTCAAACAACTACTGAAAGTGTACTACATACAAAAGATGATGAAATAGCACACTTGACATGCGCAGCAAGTGGTGATCCATTACCGTCCATCAAATGGGAAAAAGATGGGAACACATTAAGGGATGACAGTCCGGGTGTGGTCATCATATCCTGGAACAATGTCACCACCATACAGAGCCATCTTCTTGTAGCGGTCACTTCCGACGACAGACGAGGAAAGTACACTTGTGTCGCATCCAACAAGAAAGGAAAAACTCGACAATCGTTCGTAATAGAAGAGAGTAAGTAAGGAAATAAATAAATAAACTGTATTTGAGCCTTCGATCTTCCGACAGTAAGACAGTCTATCATTTCTTTTTTTGTTTGACAAGCACAAAAATATTAAAAAGGAATACTGAAGTCGGATAAATAATTTTATCCACATTCCACCGGACACGCTATAGATTTTTACAATGGGCCACTTTCGATTTAGCTTGTTAGAAACAAAAAGCGGAAAGAAATGATTAAACATGATCATTCAATTTCCTTTGTTTGTGTCCCGGCTCTGATGCAAACTGCCAAGCTGAATTTTACTATATCGAAAAAGATCTATTCAAGAACCAGAATTAAATATGAATCTTGATCCCAGGATACTTTGTCAGAAGACCCTCTCTCTATTTGTTAGGGGGAGGACATAAAAATATAAACACTAACTCACAGACTTCAGACTGATCCCAGTAACGTTATCTACAATCAATTCTTTGCAGGTCAAACAAACGAAAAAGGACTCAGTGACAGGGATTACATTGCCATTGGTATGGCGATTGGCATAACGCTCTTTATTTTTGCTGTAATCCTGTATTTCTTGATCCGAGGAAAAAAGCGTCTGAAAGATGAAGATCTAGTAACAACGTCCCGATTCACCGTAAATGGTCAAGTAAGGAGATTGTTTTCATGACATCTGACAAATAATCATTTTTTTGTTGTGGAAATGTTCTTTGCGTCTAGTACACTAACTCAAGACAGAAAAAAATAATTAAGAACGGTTATATATGGCTAACTCCGCTAGCAGACAAATCCAGCACTGTAATTGGCTACCCGACAGGCCGCGATGACGCAATCTTGCCTGCTCGGGATTACGCGCTGTGTCCCGCAAGAAACATTTTCCCTGAGGCCGAGACAGGTTCACCAAGGTCACGGTATATATAATAAATTCTTTAATAACCAAGCTTGTTCGGTCAAGATGCCGGGCAGGATAGTGGGTTGGCTTGAGTTCGAGTATGCAAAAAAGACTCTGGCCAATATTCAGCCACAGTCACGACCCTCAAACATTGCATGGAAAGATCAACATGAGCAATTAATAATTAGCACTTTTTTCTCTTCTTCCTCTCTCTCCCTCTTTTTTTGTTTGCAGGACAATGACGTAGTTGAAGACGGGACCACTGACACCGACTTTGTTCTTCACACCTTTACAAGTCCTCCTAAAATCGATGCTGAGCCGTGCTCGTGAACCAGCGCTGGTCTATTGATACACTTGCTTGTTGTTAGGTCTACAGTGGAACCTCTGTTTAGTACACAGAACCTGAACTCTCCCTCCCCTACCCTCTGGAGGATTTATCTCATTGAAGTTTAGAACCTCCTGACAGGGCTAGAGGAGGGAAAGGTTGTATAAAGCGAGGAGGACTTCATTTCCTCAGCTATTAACTACACGCGCACAAATTAGAAAAGTGGTTAAAACAAAGGCTTTTCTCATCACTTAATTCGAGAAGCAGGGTAAATATGCTGTACAGTTTTTGACGCGTTTTCAACCTTAAGGGACTAGGGCTGCAGGAAAGCTGCTAAATCTCGGGTCTTTTTGTCATCATCACTCTGATGCGGATTTCCAGTTACACGGAGACCTGTTACAAGTCGAGATTTGAGCACACTGTTATAAGCTAGCTGGAAATATATTGCGGTGTTAACCAGTTTTGTGCATATAAAACTAAATTAAGGGAAGCAGTTATACCTAAAAATATTGCTAGAAAAATATTAAAGTGCTTTTCGTGTTCTCGACACTCTTTTGTATTGCATTGTGTAGCCCTTAAATAATAGTTTCAAACTTTTCTACAACAGGTCTTGTAAGTTGCACACCCGGGTCGGCAAAGGGTCGCTGACAGACAGAACAGAACGATAGACTTCCTAGCGCTCTTTAATCAGCCAAATCGATTTAAACAGTTCGTGCGCAGTTCCAAACTCCTTTAGCATTGTTTAGACCCCATTCCTGGTCCTCTTTTTGTCAAACAACACTTCGCTTTCTTCGTGAAACGCCACAACTTGGACAGAACCGGATGAATAGGTCGCAAAACGCTCGTAGATCGAAGAATTCTACCGCCCGTTCCACTCGTATTTCACGCTCCGCGGTATTCTTCGCAAAACCGCTTGTTCTGTAGATTACTTGACCAGTGGTGAATCGGCCAACCAACTGTGTGCTGGAAAACGCAGACGATAGCCGGAAGTGAGCTGTTTTCACTTTTAACTTGCCCGCACACAACCACATTCACATTGCTAAATATCTTTTCTCCATTAGAAATGAGAAGTACAAAAATCTAGGAGACAATACTTTCTTAGCACGAGAAATGGTCTCTTCCGGTTGTCGTCCGCGTCTCAAAAACGCACGTGCTTAAGCTCCCTAAAAATTTAAGAAACCAGGACGGCGACGCCGAGGACAACTTATACTTTTTACCTACGAAGTCATTTAGTTTGTGTCTCACTGTATGGAACGCAGCATTAAATTCGGGATATAAATTTAAAAAACATTAGCCGTCGTCATTCACGTCCCCCAGACATCACAGCATTTGGTCATTTCACGTTGTCAGGGCTCCTGCCAGAGAATTGTCTTTTTGCAGAGGACGGGAAAAAAATGTACCATGAATAAAACGCACGTGCACAGCCATCGCTCTGCTCATTAAACCTAGGGGAGGGGGAGCGGGAGGGGGGGGGGGGGCGGGGTTCGTTTGGGATATTCCGGAATAAGAATATATTCCGGAATATATTCCGGCTATTTTGCTCCTGGGAGCAGAATAGCCGGAATGGAAATCCAGGTTTTCCGGAATGAGAAAAGCTCCCAAACAAACGCGTACTCGCATTATTCCAATTATTCTTATTCCGGAGTGATCCCAAACGAACGCGCCCCTAATCTTTAAAGTGGTACTATGATCAAATTTTTACCCCTTGATATTTTAGGTGTATCACATAGAATTCCATAAAAGAACCAAAACGCCGTTTACCGTTTGCAAATATCTGCATTAGTTCTGGAGATATTCAAGTTTGAAAAATGGGTAAAATATGCAAATGAGATGGCTGATGACGTCATACACTCAATCCAATATTATTAAGTGTATAAATAGAGCTATCTCGGCCAATTTGCAGCACAGACCATTCAAACTTGGCAGGCTAATAGTTCTACAGGAAACACACTTGCGGCTATAAATAAATAATAGTTCTGTACCCATGGCAACTCACTCTTTTCCATTTCCCATCCACTTGATTTCAATATGTTAGTGATTTTCAGCTCGAAAAAACGCTAAACGGGGCCACAAACTCAAGCTAACATATTTATATGCCTGCTGGATCATGCATACGAGGCACCATTTGCAAATATGAAAATGGAACGCTGAAAGTGGCCAGAAATGCCACCAATTTCCAATGCCAGAAATCCAGTATTGTGCCATGGTAACAAAACTTTAAAGCTCGTATTGTGGAGCATCTTGGGGAAAATATTACTGCAAAGAATCAAACATTTCTGATACAAATTGGCTGAGATATCTCTTTTCATCATATTTGATCAAAATTTTGTTCAGTATATGACGTCATCACTTAACTAATTTGCATATTTTAAAAACTTGAATATCTCTGGAACGAAAAGAGATATTTGAAAATAGTTAGCGGCATTTTTCTTCTCACACAGACCACTTGTTTTGTTTTAAAATGGCTTCAATAGGAAGATGCGATTTTCTTCATAGTACCGTTGCCGTTATTTTGCCATCGTGATTTCTTAAACTCCCTATTTTGCGCTCTGAGCTCTGTCTTTGACTTCTGCCAGGAATACTAACTAAAGGACTGACCATTAATTAGAAAAGTGATGGGGGTGGGGGTGAGCAAAAGCAAAAAACAAAAAATCATGGAAGGGAGGGTGACTGAAAGGCTTATAAATTTTGTGCGCATTGAGCGTCATCATGAACACTGGTAGCTAAACATCCTTGCAGAAAAAAAACCCTTATGAATAACCATGGATTAAAAATGATTAAAAAAAAAACCCATGCGCTTTAAACAGCCATCCCTACTTGATTCATACCGTGTTTTGAAAGCCTCGACATATTAGGAGTGATTTCACAAAGGCAACTGGTATGAATGAATTACGATTGTGGACACAGATGTGCACACCCATGGCGAACTATGACAAAAGAAGAAAAAGAAGGCCACTAAGATCAAAGCTGGACAAACGTCGTTATCAAAGACAATCATGGAGGTGTTAACACAACTGATGCGTTTAGTTTGGTGCATTATCATTCAAGTCCAATTGATACATAAATTCATCGGCTGAAAATCGAGGAAAATGCATTAAAAAACGCTTCAATTTTGCCACATTTTCTTGGGGAGAGGGTGGGGGGGGGGGGGGGGGGCGAGCCATGCCCCAGACTCCCCTAGTGGAATGGGCCCTTTGGCTCACTATTTGTTACTAGACGGCCACTGCTCGCAGAATCCTAGCTAAAACATTAACCTTGATTCACTACTGCCCAGAATCAAGGGGAATGAATAAATAAAATTGGCAATTCCCTAAACATCAAACGAAAGATGCAATGCAGCCCCATATGTAAGGCAACAGCACTTAACTGTGTCTAATAGTTATGCTTGCCCCGGAGTATAATTTTGACGACTGCGTGAAGCCCGTAAGGCAATCACATTGTGGTGAGTGTCCAGGTTAAGACTGTGGTAGTAGAATATCCCCACTCACCCGCAAAGGAAAAATAATAATAATGATAATAATAATGATGAAAATTCGTGCAGGAGACTTGTCCCCGAAAAAAAGAAACTTGACCTGCAGAGGCAGTGGAGGTGAAAAAAATTTCTACGAGCTGAAAAAGTCCCACCCCTCATCACTTTTCTAATAGTTTGACCCTAACACTGAAGCCCCGTCAACCTCGTTCCCAGGTATCCGAATATTTTTGAATATCTAACTTTTTCTTTCCGTCCGCGTCCACACTCTTCCCGCGAATTTGGCAGCGAATCCGAATATTTTTGAATCCACTTTCCTATACGTACTTTCTTAGGGTTATGGTCAAATAATCATCAGAGTGGAAGAAAAACAGATCCGCAACGAATCCGATAACGCCTGGACGACGAATCCGGATATTTTCGAATCCGATGACGTACAAAATCGTGTCCAGTCTCTTACCGAACAATAAAACCAATATAGTGGCACAAGGTGCAGGCCTAGTTTCTCTTGAGTGAATCCGGATACCATCAGATGCGTGTGGACAGCCGAATTCGATTTGAATGCGCTACGTGAGAACATTTCAATCTTTGAATCTGGGAAGAAAAAGCTGCGAATTAAAAAATATCAGGATACACGTGCACGGGGCTTGAGAGGCCGAAGAGTGTAAATTAAATAAGCAGACATCAAGGTTTTCGACGATTGTAGCGTTGCACTTGATCGACACGTATTTTCATCGTTAGAAACTAAAAACACACACTACTCGTCGAAAGGTGGACGAGATGTCTGCCACTCAGTACAAAACCTGCAACGCTTCTGGCTATGGTACAGCGCAGGTGGTGTGCGGCACAGCGCGTCACTCATTTCCTGTCTTTGAAATTAGGTGGTGCACATCTCTTCCAACTTTCGATCCCGGGCTTTCGATACAGTCCGCGTTTCCTGAATACTAAAATCATGCCATCCGTCATATTTTGACCTCTGAACAAAACTCTCCGCGTTTCCTGACTTCTCTCGAATTTAAAGTGCGGCATGTTTTCACTTTTCAATATAATAAGTTACCAAAAAAACAAAAAACAAAACAAAGAACCAACCATTTAGTGCCCTTTGGCCCTTTCTCTGTCACGCAACGCTTTATTCCGCTTGTACTGTCCTCCTCCCGTTAAGTAATTATTAGCATCTTTAGGTCGAGGCAAACGCATGGCAAACTGCGCGTTTGGAACCAATATGGCGGCCGAGATTGATGGTTTGAGAGGAGATAAGAAAGAGAGACCAGAAGGGAAGAAGAAGACGATGAATCGTCAGATAGGTATGTAGGAATTATAGATGATCGTTGAAGAAAAGCTAGGCCGTTAGTTCTAAATGACTTTTCTGTTTTTCGCGAGGTTAGCAGGACTCAACTCGTATTGGGAACGAAAAACCGACATCTGAACGGAAACACGATCACAGAAAAGGAAGAAAAAGCATAAACACAAGCCACAAGAGTCACAAGCAACAAGCACAACCGTCGCAGCGAAAGATAAGGAAGATGCGTCTGAGAATGGCGAACCTGTCGAGAAAAAGTCTAAAATTGCAGACGAACTAAAAGAACTCGAGAGAAGGAAAGCGTTTCTTCAAGAACAGCTGGCAGAGGCTGCTCAGGGGAACGAAAAATCTGCTTATGAAAATGATAGGCTTCCTAGGAGTAAAAAAGATGACGAAGACAGAGACAGACACAAAGAGAAACAGAGACAAGAGCAAGAAAGTGAAAGAAAGTTGCATGCCACCAGGGCTTTATCTGATGGCCATGAGAAACGCAAGGAAAGGAGTCGAAGTCCAGCTAGAGATAAAGGGCGGAAAGAAGACAGTAAAGAAAATAGTAAACCGCGTACAGACTCCCAGAAAGATGAGAGATCTCGTGATCACTCACACAGTCATCGATCAGGAAGACATAGCAGCTCTCATGATAGCAGTAAAACTGAGTTAAAATCTAGGCATGATTCAAATTTAAAAAGTAATAGTTTTGAAAAGGATAAGTCTGCACTCCAAGAGAGAGATTCATCCAAGATTGACACTAACAGAAGGGACAGTGGAAAGAAATCTAGGTCGCCTAAACGACATTCAAGATCTAAATCACCCAAGAAAGATGGTCAGTCTGATGTCAAACAACAACACAAATCAAGGGAGAGATCAAGGAGATCAAGCAGTCGATCACCAAGGAGAGATTTATCAAAGGAGAAAAAGAGTAAACAGGAAGGTGGTAGAAGAGGAAGCAGATCTCCAAAGAGACAAGGGAGGTCATCGTCAAGATCACGAAGACACAGCAAATCTCCAAAACGGAGAAGTCGATCCCCAAGGTATCGCAGTCGCTCTCCGAGAAGGAGAAGTAAATCTCCAAGGCGACGTAGTAGGTCTAGGTCACCACGCCGAAGACGCAATAGTGATAAATACAAGGGGAGTTACTCTGAAGGACAGGCACATAAAGGAGACTCGGATCACGAGTAAGTTGCCATGTTTATTTGAGCTGTTCTCTTGATATTCTTAACAAAGATATACGATAAGATTTAAGATTCATTTTATAATTTGCTACAACATTGATTAAAACATAGTAAGATACTGTATGATTGATCATTGCAGCTATGTGCACACAACTTAAGTACAGTAGTTGTAAAATTAAAACCTGAAAAAAATTAAGGCTTGAACAGGATTCCAACCCATGACCTCTGCGATTCCTGTGCAGTGCTCTACCAACTGGGAGCTGGTCTCTATGTGACTTTGTGATATACCTGTACAAGGTGAAGAATACAAGTGAATATATTCTTGAAAAGTCATGTTATATTTGAACTGTGGAGGCTTTAATTTCACAACTTCTTAAGTTGTGTACATAGCTGCGATGATCAATCATGTCTTGATATCATTCTCTGCTGTTCAAACATATGAACTTTCATAATTATATAAACTTGTATTGATTGAAACAGTAGTCAAGCAGAAGTTGAACTTGATTGTCACAGAGCACTTACATGTACATATTCTGACTGGTGTGTAGAAAGTCGTAAATTTTAGAACTTTGAATTTTTGGAGTAGCTTGTGTCATTCGCTTAGGTACATGTAATATCCTTATCATATTTCTACATGTAGACACAGGCGTCCCAAGCTCACGTTTAGAGAAAGCGAAGAATTATATATTTATTCATATAAGCGTTACGGCTGTGCGAGTTGGAACGTGACCTTTCATCTTACGCGGTGTTAGGTTACGCGAGAACCGTTGAGAATTTGAGCGCGTTGTAAGACTTTGTATGGGGAATAAAATATCGTTGATTTACAACGCTAAATACTTTGAAATATCCACATATTTTAAGTAAGATGATTAAAACAAACCTACCTTTTGTGTGTCCGTTGTGCTTTTTCGTTATTTTCGCTGTTTTGGGCGTTTTATCAGTTTTATGCCACTACTGTTCTTCCCTTCATAAGACGGAGTCAAGGCAGCACACTCGGATTTCGACCGTTGTCAACTCGGAGGCGGTTTGCGTCCAGAAAATCCATCCGATCGGAAATATTTTCGCCCACAGTTATGGCTCTATGATCCTTGCACCCACACAAATGTCTCTTCCTCGAAAATCTTCGCGCATTACGCTGAAAATGAGCATTTTCCACAGCTGATTCCACGATCGCTTCTTTATACATCACCGTGTGATACTGTGGTCCGACACGGCCGCGGAATAGGCTTGGGCCCAAGGTCAAATTTCACGCTACCCGGGGTGGTACAGTCAATTAATGTACATCACTTACCCTCTCCCCATTCTTCTAAACTTCGAGAAATGGGAATAATCCCGCAATATGCGGTTGAGCTACCCGTGGTCATTAAAGCTAGCCGCCGGGAATTCATTGTAATATTTAAACAATAAGGGTGCGATTATTTTAAAACACCCTGTGTCCGGTTTACCCCGGGCGGTTTACATACCGCCTGATTAGTCAATACTTTTGTCATCCAAAATAACACGCTTTTCACGACAATCATTAGGGTGGTTTGTCTGGGAAAGATGTAAGTTAGATCAGCAGAATGAGCGTTCGCTTGTCGCATGGACAGGCGGAGATAATAAGCTTGGCTAGTAAGGGTCATAATTTATTCTTAACTGGCCAGGGCGGAACTTTGACTGTACCACCCCGGGTAGCGTGAAGTTTGACCTTGGGCCCAAGCCTATTCCGCGGCCGTGTCGGACCACAGTATCACACGGTACTGTATAAAGAAGCGATCGTGGAATCGGCTGTGGAAAATGCTCATTTTCAGCGTAATGCGCGAAGATTTTCGAGGAAGAGACATTTGTGTGGGTGCAAGGATCATAGAGCCATAACTGTGGGCGAAAATATTTCCGATCGGATGGATTTTCTGGACGCAAACCGCCTCCGAGTTGACAACGGTCGAAATCCGAGTGTGCTGCCTTGACTCCGTCTTATGAAGGGAAGAACAGTAGTGGCATAAAACGCCCAAAACAGCGAAAATAACGAAAAAGCACAACGGACACACAAAAGGTAGGTTTGTTGTAATCATCTTACTTAAAATATGTGGATATTTCAAAGTATTTAGCGTTGTAAATCAACGATATTTTATTCCCCATACAAAGTCTTACAACGCGCTCAAATTCTCAACGGTTCTCGCGTAACCTAACACCGCGTAAGATGAAAGGTCACGTTCCAACTCGCACAGCGTAACGCTTATATGGATAAATATATAATGATTCTTCGCTTTCTCTAAACGTGAGCTTGGGACGCCTGTGATGTAGATAACCTAAATTTTTCAAGATTGTCATTGCGTACACAACAACTCTGGCATCTTTTCCTTTTAATTGTGTCATCCTTAGCATTTTTTCCCGTAGTAAACTATATGTATTTGTTTAACTCTCCCTTTGTATCTGTTATGTACATCATGATAAATTACTCATTATGCTATGCCTTTAAAAGTCGTATTTTGACTTGCACATTTCAGTGCCGACCTGTACAATTTTGAGATGGAAGAGGAAGAGCAAGAAGATGAAGATGCAATCATTGAGAAAAGAAGACTTCAAAGGCTAGCCATTTTGCAGAAGTACCAAGGCACTACATCAAATGCACCATCGATAGCAACCTCACTTGTGTCACAGTCACCATCGGCAGACAGATCAGACAGTGAAGATAGTGATGCCGTGGAAAAGCTAGCCACTGAGGATTTAGAAAAAGAAATAGCACTGGCCAACAGTCAAACAAGGAATGAACTTAAAGATGCTGCAAAGGAAAAGGAATCTAAACAAGATAGTGAGACAAAATCTGGTGTTGGTGATATGTTTGCTGATGATGATATGTTCTCTGACAATTACAGCGTAAGTATATAAAATTTCATTCACAAAATTTGCCCACATCAAATTTTTGGTAATTTATTATAATAATAATAAGACCGAGTGGAGTACTATTCAGGGAGTAATCGTGCAAGAAATTTCAAAATCAGACAAGCATAAATTATGAAAACTGTAGGAAACATTGCAAAGGAAGCCATTAAAGTGTGGGCAATTTTTTTCCTCTTTTCTTGCTACTTAATTTTCATAACTTATAGTCCTCCTTTGTTATCATTTTGAATTTTGTGTGGCAAATTATTAATAAATAAATAAAAAAAATTGATGTGCAAATCATGTGAGTATCCAATTACAGGTATCCAATTTTACAAACAGTTCAAATTGGATATCTGTAATTGAACACCCACTTGATTGCATTGCAATAGGCCCTTTGCAGCTAAGCCATCACGTGACCTACTTTTCTTAAAATTATGGGCTGCAACTTTAAGAATGCCAGAAATGGAAAAAGCATGTTGAAAACATCAAAATGGCCAAGTTTGAAGCCCCTGGCATTAAAGGGGCACTGTCACGGTATTTTAGCGTCATTTTACAATGCTGAAATATGTTCCTACATCCATGGAAGCCCAAAATAATGATGCAGTTTTGTTAACTAGGACCTTATCACTACACCAAAACCATTTATTGCCGCCTAGCACTTAGCATGGCAAGGATGGAAATGGATTGAAATTTGAAAAAACTAGCCAGTTTTTTCAAATTCTAGAGCCATTCCTTGAAAATATTGCCAGAAATTCATTATGGTTTGCTCTCTGAGCCACCATTTGTTTGATATGTTTCTTTTAGTCCATTTGAGCATTTTGGGAACGAGTAAAGGAACCAAGTAAAGATTTCAGCAACGAATGAAGCTGAAAACAGCAAAACTCCCGTGACAGTGTTCCTTTAAAGAATGAGATTTTACATAACGTATGACGGTTTGAATTTTAAAAAAATTAAGAAGATTTGTATGGAAAAAGTTGCTGATTTTCCATAGATATACTCTAAATTTTCCAAAAGTTCAAACTGACGTACAAACTTACTCTTTAATGCTAGAGACCTCAAACTTTGCCATTTTGGTATTTTCGGTGTGCCCGTTCCATTTCTGGCATTCTTTAAGTTATAGCCCATAATATAAAAGATTTGGCGAGAACTTCATGCTAGCCCACATATAGAGCACACTCCCCATATTGTCTTATCCATATATATCCATATATGGAATGTCTTATCCATATATGGATATGTGGGCTACCATGAAGTTCTGACCAAAGATTTTTAGGAAAATTGTGGTCACATGACGCCAGCTGCAAAGGGCCCATTACTTGACAAATAGGCATGTGGAGAACCAGTCACTATCAATAATTTTGTTTTTGATACGATCAGTCAGAAAATAGCCCTTCTGTTTGCTCTGTAATTATTTGTCTCTAGGAAGATTTTAGCTTAAAATTTAAATGAATTTTGCTGTCATCAATGTCATTATTGGTGAGTGTACATGTACTTACGATGTACATTACTCATATTTTTCATTTCAGAGTCCTGCAAGGGCTTTAAAGGTGGAGGCAGGAAAGGAGAATCCTAACCTCACAGACAACTGGGATGATGCTGAGGGATATTACAGTAAGATGACATTCTATTTTATACATGTATGTCTTATGTGCAGGCTTTTAGCCAGGATTTGAAAAGTGGACATCTACATTAGATTGTGCATTAGGGTCTGCTCAAACGAACAATTTAAAAGACAACATGTGACGCCTGGACACCCATCTGGGTACATGTACTGTAATCATAAAAGGCTGCTCGTGTGTGCATTAATTTAGAACTTTCAGTTTCAGTGAAAGATTTATACTTCCTCTTAAAAGTGACCACCTTTAAGGTACTGATATTATTATAAGCCAAGAACAATCATTTTAAACTACCACCATCAATCTTGTCTTACTAATAACTTTTGTTTTTCCTTCTTTGGGAGACATACAGGGGTTCCATTGATGTTTTCAGCGCGAGGGCAACTGGTACATGTAATCACATATGGGCAAAGTTATTTGATCTGAACTTCTTTATAAGGAAAACTTTCACGAGATGGTCAGAACAGCCGTGTAAAATTGTCCTCACAGCCGGTCAATTTGCTGGGCACCTGGCCATTAATGAAACCCTTAGACATGGTACACCAATGATCAGCATGTATTTGAATCTTTAAGTATGTAATTGTTTGTATTCTCTTTGTAGGAATTCGTATCAGTGAAGTTCTTGACAAGCGGTACTGTGTTTATGGTTACACTGGGGCAGGAGTATTTGGCAATGTTGTACGTGCAAGAGATCAAGCAAGGGGAAACCAAGAGGTGGCAGTGAAAATCATAAGAAACAATGAGATGATGTAAGATGCTGCTTCATTAATAAGTTATTTACTACAATATTTTTTCATAAAGATTTTTGAAAAAGTTTAGCAGAAGGATGACATTCTAGCTTACAGCTGTAGTTTGCATTTGTAACATCTACATGTACATTTAAAAGGACACCTGAACTGTGAAAATTTGGCATTATTCATTTTGGACATATGTACAGTACCGCTCAAAAGTAAGTTACCACCTCTCATCTCGTTTCTCGCGAGACGAGTCTCGTTTCTCTCGAGACGTTTCTCGTTTCTCGCGAGCCGCGTCTCGTTTCTCTTGAGAATCACTGAAGCGTTTAGTATGGTATACATTACGCGAAAGAAACCGGTTTTCGTGTAACGATGGCTGCTCTGCAGTTCGTTGTGAAATCGATGGGACCATCCAACGAAATATGTATTGATCGTTTTCTCGATTCATGTCAAACAAAGGTAATGTCGAACATTGAACGTAACCAGAAGTAAAGTTACGTGCGTTTCAATTCAAGCAATCTCGGGGGCAAAGAGTTGATTTTGCGAATCTCGCTCACTCCAAATGATCAAAACGATTCAGCCACATGTACCTACATTTGCTCGCTCTGCAATACCCGCTCACTCAAACAAACATTTTGTGTGCGGAAAAAATGTTCCGGACTTGTCTCGTTTCTCTCGAGACTCGTCTCGTTTCTCTCGAGACTCGTCTCGTTTCTCTCGAGACTCGTCTCGTTTCTCTCGAGACGAGTCTCGCGAGAAACGAGACGGTGGTAACTTACTTTTGATCGGTACTGTATGTATGTACATGTATATAAAATGAAACCTCTTCATATTATAATGTGCAAGACTAGCATGCTATATCCTTTTGTTAATGTGAAGGGCTCTCATTCTTGTAGTCACTAAAAGAATGTACAAAAGTAAGTCAAGTGTTCACGGCTTGAATATCGTCACTGTAACAGCTGTTCCAATGGTACAGTAATGATGACAGTGTCTATAATGAAACCGCGCATCCGAAGGCTGGGCGGTTTCTTGCTCTGCCTTCGGTTTTTTTTAATTTTTTTTTTAGTTTTGTCGGTGAGTAGACCCAAACTCCGACTCACTCGGCCAGTTGTTGTCACCGGAGATGCACATCAGGACATTTGCAAGGATAAAGAATGTAACTTAGGACCAGTTGCTGGCTACTAAGGCATATTTTCGTTTTGCGTGCGAAACAGAAGATTTTGTAATCTGGAATTTTTGTTTCTGTTCACTTTCGAAGGGGTTATTCAATGCGCTATAAAGGTATTACGTCTGGCCATGATGGAACACGCTGACGGTGATAAATGTAAGATCGTGTTTACTTCGCTAGAAGCAATGATGGAATTTTCTGGGGAAAAAAAGTTAAAACTTAGTGTTAGTCGTGAAAAACCCTTTTAACATATGTAAATTGATAGCGAGGATCACGCTTACGGCGCTTCGCGCGTTCGCGTTTTCGAGTCCGAAAACGACTGTTTTGCAGTCTACTAACCATTAACCCCTTGCATTAACCCTAACCCTAATCAGTATTTTCAGTGCTTAGGCCTATAATCAGTATTTACTTTGTGTACGCATCGCAAGGTATCCAAGGGCGGTTTGAGATATGGGAACAAGTCCTAACCATCTTTTAAATTGTTTCCGGGTAATGTTTTCTTGCAAAACGTTGTTGCTAAATATTACGTAATGTTTTTGTGAGCGCAAGAGTTAAAAAAGCGCGGTTTTAATTTTTTTTAAAATTCTTGTTGAGGGGCTATGTTCATGTACATGTACATGCATTGATGTATGTATACATGTACATGTATTGCTAGCCACTGACTCACATCCCCCAGGATAATCAAATTCCACTTGTGACAAACATACACTGTTTCACTGTAATTATTTTTCTTCTATCTGTTCAATTGTAGGCACAAAACTGGCCTCAAAGAGCTTGAATTCCTAAAGAAGCTGAACTCAGCTGACCCAGATGACAAGTATCACTGCCTGCAGTTGTTTCGACATTTCTTCCACAAGAATCATTTGTGTTTAGTCTTTGAATCACTCAGGTTGGTGCAGAACTGTATGCACATTTTAAACTGTGTTGATGGTGCATGTACATTCTAGCTACATTTAGCTATCAGGACATGGAAGGTCCAAAGCATCCTTGTATGCCGTACATGTACAGCTGTGCATGTATTTGTGAGCTATTAATATTCATGAAAGTATGTGTGCATGTTCTTGTTCAATATTTACCTTGGCACAATTTGGAATTTTCCTTTGTTGTGATGTATAGACCCTTTGCATAAATGGCGCCTAAATTTGAATAACAATACTTGATACATCCTTAGCCTCACATTTATGTGAAATTTCCTTTGTCTTGAAACATGAATGTGAGGCTAAGGATGTACCAAGTATTGTTATTCAAATTAAGCCGCCATTTATGCAAAGGGTCTATGGTCTGATATTATAATGTACATAATTATGCAACATTTAGCAAAAACCAAATTGTACCAAGGGTATCATTAAACAACGACATAGTACTAAGTACTATCAAATATTGTTTACACATAGAATGAAAGGGGAAGGTTTTGTTCACTACAGTGTAAGAAAACTATTCCTAAGGAAAGCAAGATGGGGACCTTCTTCCAATCAGTACGTTTGCCCCCATATGCTTGTACAGTGAAGATCTAGAAAACATTCTGGTGTTTCAGCGCACTTACTGTGGGATGCATAAGTACCGAAGGGTGAAGGGAGTAGTACACTGACTACACAAGGCATTTTCCTCTGTTGAGTTACAAGTGGTGGCATGTATTCTTTTGTTTTGGTTCAATGATCTTTGTACTTTGTAAAATTGTAACAGAAGGCAATATGTAATACCAATCAATTATTGCTGTTTGTATTGCCTTCTCTTCCATGAAGATTGATTTTCGCTTTACTCTTTAGCATGAACTTGAGAGAAGTTTTACGCAAGTATGGTCAGAACGTCGGACTGCATTATAAAGCAGTGCGATCCTACAGTCAGCAGTTATTCCTTGCCCTGAAGCTCTTGAAGAAGACTGGTATAATACATGCAGACATTAAACCTGATAACATTCTGGTAAGGAACTGAGATCTTGATAGCTAGGAAAAATACTAGCTGAACTTACATGTACATTTTCTACATGTAAGCAGGCAGATTGTGATTGTATTCACTTGTACAGGGTACGGTATGTTTTTTTAATAATAATAATAATAATAATAATAATAATAATAATAATAATAATAATAATAATAATAATAATAATAATAATAATAATAATCATCTTAAATTTGACTCAGCATACCTACATGTACCTTCTACTGTAAAGTACAGTTGAGTGCTTGCAAGCTATCAAAGATTGTCCTCAGGCAGCAATCATTGTTTCCTGGTTCAGTGATTGTCATTAAAAAAAAAATAAATAAAAAATGTGGGTATATGTAACAAGGAACTCCCTATAGAAAAAAAATGCCAGGTCTCATCTCATTTTTAAAGTGATTTGCTTTGTTAATGGCTTTAAATTTTTACTGTTGCCCCGTGCAAACAATTGATTGTCTTGAATAATATGATTAAGAGCGTGTTCCTTTGGGGTGGTCTGGATCAGGATCACCCAGTAATCCAAGATCACTCAGAACATGGTTCATCAAAGGAACTAACAAATCCACTCTGGTCACAGATTCATTGGTTCCAGTGATGCCCTACAATTTCAATGATCTGGGATCACTGATCCTGATCCAGATCACCCCAAAGAAATGCATGCTGAATTTGTATTGCTGCATTTGCTACATACAGTGTAATGTTGTTATTTTGATGTAAACTTCTTATTGTTAATCATTTTGTTTTCTTTTTTTTTTGTTGCAGGTGAATGAATCAAAACTTGTTGTAAAACTATGTGATTTTGGATCAGCTTCCTTTGCTGCTGACTGTGATATAACTCCGTATCTAGTCAGTCGTTTTTATAGAGCACCTGAAATAAGTGAGTGTTTTTTTTTAATCAATACATGTACCTGGAAATGATATGGACATTGAGCTGTTTATGATCATGTACAATATAGACTTGTGAGTACATTGCAACTTTTATTGGACTACTTTGAGCTTCTGTTGTTCTTTATTTGTCCCCTGTTTTGGAAGTACATGTAAAGTGGAATGCCAATTCTTCTTTTTAACCTCCGAAGGAAATGTAGCCTGCAAACACATATTTATATATTAATCTGTCTGTGTTTGGAGCAGGCTTTGAGCTGTGCTCTATGGCCTCAGTGCTCAAATGAACCATTTACATGTATGACGCAATACATGAAAAATAAAACAACTTTTTTTTAAATGTAATTAATACACCTGTAAGTGATTGTCAACAGGACATGTGAACACATGCATCTGATGTGTAGCTAAAAAGCCTTGTTTGGAGGCTAAGGGAAATGAAGAATACAAGCTAGAGTTTGCACTGCACTTTCATGTGATCTTAGCCTGCAAACAGGCTCTCCGTATGGGTTATTGTGAGATTTGCTTTCAAGCCGCGTGCCGGCGGGCGAGAGAGGGAGAGCCTGCAATGGTCCTTGTACGACTTGAGTTCTGCCTCCTTTCCACTTGACTGATCTGTCAAGTTATCAAATTGAAATAAACCAATCACAACGAAAGCAGGAATGACCTTGTAGGTCAAGACCGGCTGTCAAAAATGAAACTTAACTCGAATCCAGAAACTCCGAAGAAAACTTTTCGACGAGCTGAAAACCGCTCGATTCATAAAAGTGCTCCCTGCCAATAAATTATATTTTCAAATCCCACTGTTGAAATTGTGCCATGCTTTGAAGAGATGACGTTCAGCTCGTGTCATCTACTGTTACATCTACTGTTACATAGTTTCATTACGCGAAACGTGACTCAGCGTATGGATGTTATGTATGGGTAAAAACATTAATAGATATTTTAGCCCAATCTAGCCCTTCTTTTAGCCGAAATTTTGATATTTGTGTACTAAAAATGACTGACCTCAATGTTAACACCTCCATATTCTGAAAGGGGAGAGTCACGTTTCGCGTAATGAAACTCGGTCGTTGTGTAATAGTAGATGACGGCGGTAACTTTGTCACGTTTCACAAGCTGATCGTTCGCATTGTAAAAAATATAACTCCTCTGACAACGAAAGCTTGAGCCGCCTATGTTCCAGTGTGATAGGATCGTCCAAATTTGTTTCCTTTTAGCACCTCCATCTTCCTGAAGTCGCATGACACTAAGCTTCATTTGAAAATAAAATGCGCGGAAAAACATTCACGCTTCACGGTTGAACGCAAATGGTAGTATTTGACATGTGTCAAGTCGAATTAGCCAATCAGTAAGGCTCTCCCTCTCTCTCCCGCCCGCGTGCCGTTCGAAAGCAAATCTCGGAATAACCCATACGGAGAGCCTGTTTGCGGCTAATGTGATCTTTTTCTTTCTTTAGTTATAGGAGCAAAGTATGACTACAACATAGACTTATGGTCTGTGGCAACTACAGTGTTTGAGCTTTACACTGGAAAGATTATGTTTTCTGGAAAAACTAACAATGAAATGCTCAAACTGATGATGGACTACAAAGGTAAAATACCAAACAAGATGATTCGAAAAGGGGCACTGCGAGATCAACACTTTGACGAAAATTGTAACTTTCTTTACCATGAGGTGGACAAAATCACTCAAAGGGTAAGTCATGTTAATAATTGTTTGGGAGAAAAATTAATTTTTACAGTGTATCTTAAGCTTGGCAGAAGTACATGTACACCTGTACATGCATGTAGATGTACATGTATGTATGAGAAAATTGTTAACTAGTCATTGACAGATGGTGCTAATCCATTCAACCAGAAATTCTGGTTTGGACTTTTCCAGTTGCATGTTGACAAAATAAAAGCAAAAAAAAGTTTCCTTACAAAAAATTAATTAAAAGTTTAAAAAAGGGTGGCATGAAAAAACATTTCCTGAATTTCCGAAAAAGCAGACAACTTTGCAAAAATGTTTGAAAATACAGTGACGTTATGTAAATATTTCTTTCTGGGAATTTCCATTGTCAAACCTACAGTGTGTACATTATATACATGTATGTACATGACTGTATATTTGTGTAGATTGAATGAGCTTCTGCACACGATTTGACACTTACATGTACAGTATGATTTCTGAAGACCAGAGGCATCTTAACAAAAGTGTTTGACAAGTTAAAAGTAAGTTACACATTTCTGTGTAAATGTTAATTTGGTTGAGTCTAAAATTGTTGTTGTTTTGAAAAATTTCCTGTATACACAGACATGCAGTTTTTGTTGAAGGGAGAATATGCATTTATACATTCCCTGCATTTGCGGAGCTTACATGTACATTTTAAAAAGCACTTGCAAACTCTGTAACAGTGCTTTGATCCAAACAGACCTGGTACTATAATGCTGATGAACTGCAACCTTCTCTTTCTAGGGAAAGATTACTGTAATGGGCTCAATCAACCCAAACAAAGAAGTGGTTGAATCCTTACTCGGCTACAAAAAGCTGAATGAGGAACATAAGCGGAAAGTCATGCAACTGAAGGATCTACTTGACAAATGTCTTATGTTAGACCCAGCAAAAAGGATCTCACTCAATCAGGCTCTCACACATCCTTTCATCACAGAAAAGGTTTGAGCCAGCGAACACTGTTAATAAGACTTTTTGTGTGTTCTTGAATCCATCATTCACTCTATTCTACATATAATTGTTAGACATCAGACATTTTAAGAGTGGCTTGGTTTGTGTTTAAGTGCACCAAACCCCAAAATATATTTTTTCACTTAAATAAATCTTTGCACCCGTTTGAAACGCACTGCGCCTTTTTGCTCCTGTTAACCCCAGTTTTGACTTTTATAGGCTGTAAAAGTTACAAAATCTGGCCCTCATCTGTTGCTCCACCAAACAAGTAAGGGGTACATGTACATGTATGTGTCTATTCCTGGTTTGACGTCCGTAACTTCTTTGCATGCATGTTTACAAAGACTTACTACAATGCAAATCTGTCTCTGACATCAAACCAGAAATAGACCCATGCCCCTTACTAGCTCGGTTGTGCAACAGATGATGGCTAGATTTCGTAACGTTTACAGCCCATAAAAAAGTCAAGATTTAGTTTAATAAAGTGCAGTGCATTTTGAACAGGTGCAAAGATTTATTTACATGTAAGCAAAAGACTATTTTGGGGTTATGTGTACTTTAAGGTGTAGTCTCAGTGATGTGAAGTCATTGGCAATGCAGGACACTTTCTTCTGGTAAACTAAGTTCATTCATTTCTAGCACACTGTCATGTGATGCGTGCATCCAGAAAAAGTGCTACAGAGTGTAAGTCAATAGATCCATTGTATACTAGTCACGAATTTCCAAAACGGTACAGTGTACATGTACATACACATGTGCGATGCGTATGTTTTCTCGCTATCTTATCCTCTGGTCATGTTTGACCATCCTGTTTTGGACTATTACAGTATATTGACATGTCATGACTAGTGACTGAAAAATTTTTCATCATTGCTGGAAAAATTGTATCATTGTTGACAAATGGTGGGAACGTTTCAACCAAGGGCTTGTGTTAGCTGGACTCAGGGCTCAGACACGAGTGTCAAATGTTCGCATGGATGGTATTCAGTGGTTCAGTTTCAAATCACACTCCAAAGGAAATGAAAAAAGAACCTTTCACGATGTACAGTAGACTATATTGTTATGTGTTTTTAAGTGCAAACTGCCTCCCTGAAATTTAGCAAGAACGATTTCAAAAGAGCAGAAGAAATACTTACATGTACACTGTAGACGTAGATTATATAATGTACTTGTTTACTTGTAAATCTTGTGATTTTCTTAATCCTAATTAAGCAGTGTCGTTTTTCTGTTAAACAATTAGATTTTGAGCTCGAGACTTCTATCTTGTGATAGTTGACGAGGTGGCAGCCCGAGTCAACTATCACGCGTATAAATCTCGAGCTCATATTCTAATTGTTTTAGTATAAATCTACTAGTCGTTAAAAACTTTATCTAAATCCTCTTCCCAAGAAGCTGCCGTTATTTTGTTAACAAGGGCACACTGCTCAGCTACTCACCAGTTATCACAGAATAGATAGTTAGTAGCGTACGAAGTCAATCAGAGAACGGCATTCATGATAGAACGCTAGTATATTTATACTAATACTGCTCAGTCAATACGACCATTGTTGTAACAACAAATCTATATGTAAGATTAGGTTTGTAAATATACAGTAGTTATAGTGTGCAACTTGAGTGTTAGTTATTTTGGGGTTGAGGAAAAATAAATGTTTGCTGTCTTTTGATTCTCTTAAGGTCAATAGTTTAATTTAAAGTTTCGTTTGAATGTGTAACTCTATATTAAGTCCATCAACTCTTTTATTGGGTTCTGGTCTTCAGAGCTTAACCAGGGGATTTATACCATAATATTCAGTATGGGTGACTAATTATTGCACCTTGATCTTAGCACGAAATTTCGGCTTTAGTCTATTCTTTTACATGTGAAATTACCAAATTTCCATAGTAACG
>JAHPZR010011650.1:62500-65000 GCA_019787425.1 Platygyra sinensis
TGGTGGCCAATTCACATTATCAACCCAGTTGATAAAACCAATTTAACTTGTGATACTCCCACCGACGCAACACCACAGTTTCTTAAGAAACTTACCCCCTTTATTCTTATGAAAAGGAATTGTCTGCGCTGAACTAAGCTAACAGCGCGTAACCTAGGATTTACCTTAAGTAAGGGGTATTTTGTAATCCTCTCTTAATCGTTTTTCCTAGTTTCCTATGGCCTGTTGAGTGCGAGCTCTGAGGAGATGAGTACTGACTTCTCTACCAAATTCATATACAGTAGCCTGTCAGCGTTGATGGATTTCCACAGATCTTGACGTCTTCCCAAACTTTTCAAAAATTGCAATAGTGAAAATTAGCGGGATTGCTCCTAATAATTTCTCATTATCCCACTGATCAAAGGATTTGGTACTCATATACTTGTTTTCTTTCCCTAGGTGAGTCGTGAAGACGGTTTTATTAAACGGTGTCAGCGAGCATACAACCTGTGAACTACCGGTACGTTGACATAACTTTGCGCCAGGACTTTCGCGCTTCGTGCCCGTGAGAGAGAGAACAATTAGGACCAAGTGTACCTAAGCTTGAATTTTGATCAATCACGAATCTCATTGGTCTAAAATATTCGCTAGAAATAACAAACGAGATGAGAACTCTTTTCTCTCAAAACTTGACATCAATAGGGTTGCAGCTCCGAGCGAATTAGCCGTTGTGGAGTTGCTCCATAACAGTTTCAGTATCTAATGCCACTGGAAGAAATCTCAAGGTTTCCTTATCATCACGGTGTCCACAAATACCAACAGGAGGAGTCCAGTAACAAGGACTTTGGATTTTTGCAAGCGCCGTGATAAAAGTTCAATGCATCTCTTCTTTATTGTGTTCCAGATGTTTTGCTATATAGTGAGCAAACTAGCATACCGACGTCTGTTGTTTAGTTTAGTCTAATTAGTATCTGGATTTTCCCGCCTTCTTCTCAAATTCATTAATAATTCATGAAATTACAACCGTGAAAGAGGTTTGAATACCCGGTCTTAATAAGCATAGATTTTGACGATTTTACCTCTCCGTTTACTCCTTAATTTTTCTTTCGATTGAGAGGAAATATCAAACACTCGAGACAGTGTTTCATCGGCAATCCGAACACCTCGAATTTCGTCAGAAATACCCCGCTACGCGTCGTATTCTCAACTCAATTCTCGGTGTTTGAATATTCCGATAAACACTGTCTCTCGTGTTCGATATATTACCTCTTTCCCGGCGTGATACTCGGACTAACTTGACCTTGCTTTTGTATCCTTGCTTACACCGTCTCCATGAAAGAACACCTGAGTTCAATTGATGATTAACTGTGAAGCACCGGCAAATAATAAAAAAAGAACTTGAGTGACATGCTAATCTGACTTGTCTATTTTATGTAGAAGTTGCACTTCTTTCCTGTCCAAAAACATCTCTTTACTTGACGTGGTAGAACACGTTTGCTTTTATCATTCGTTACGCAGCCAGTGAGCAACTGAGTTTTGGTTAAAAAAATACAAATCGTTACAGATGAACGTGCGTGCATGCACTTGGGAACAGCATTGGTTTAAAATCCGAATTGATTATCCCGAGATCCAGAAGGAGAAAGGAACTTGGTTTCTCGGAGGGGGGAAAGGGGGAAACCCCCATATCAAAAGGGCTTGGGTGCTCATCGGGCATTCCGAAAGAAACCCCTTAGAGGTACCAAGATCCTGATTTGTGGGCGGGTAACTCAAAGATTTGTTTTTCACCCCTGAGGGCCAGTTCAGACGCCGAATTTCTCATGGGCTGAACCTAAAATGATGCGTTAAATTAAGTACATGAAAAGCTGGGCATCGAAATCAGCTAAGAACGGATGTTTGAATTTGGAATGGATTAGCCGTTCTTCCTTCTTGGCTCAGCCGGAAATTTCGGCGTTGGAACGGGTTTGATTCAGACTTCGAACTTGTGCCGATCATGTGCCGAACCTAATATTATTACAACGTATTTTACAAGGAATTTGCACTTTGCCTGAAAATCGCTGACGATTCGATGAGATTTGGTTCAAACTAAATAAAGTTCGGCGAATTAAGTTCGGCGTGTGAATCAACAGGCGTACTCTTGCAATATTTTGTTGGGTCCAAACTAAAATTAAGTTCGACGTCCGATTCAACAGGTGTACTCTTGTAAAATTTCGGTCGGTCCAAATTAGAATTAAGTTCGGCTCGTGAAAAGTTCGGAGTGTGAACTGGGCCTCGGTGGTACCATTTCTGACACAACACATTAACTGACGCTTTCATAATGCTTAATTGCGATAAAGGCGATTGCTTCGAATACCTTCTACTCGTTAAGTGGATTGTCAAATATCTCCTGTTAATTATTTTTTTTCTTCTCAGTACCCTAAATGGTATCTCTAAAGCTTCCGCTATGGAATGAGGCTGAACACCCTAGAGGTACAACTACCGCCTTTTAACTCCTTAAAAGGAGCAACCGGAGCACCCCGGTCCT
>JAHPZR010011650.1:72500-75000 GCA_019787425.1 Platygyra sinensis
ATTTCACCGGAAACGGCGGGAAATTAATCCGGCTGACTGAGCGCGCGTGTTATCGCAACGAGCAGCTTATAGTTCTTTTAGAACTATCAGACTAAAGAAATACAGTTGCTAAAAATTTGAAACGCCGCTTCCCTCTTCGGAGTTTAGTATAAGTTTGTCCTCGTTTCTAGGATTTCAGTTAATTGAAGTGAAAGTTTTAAAATCGTCGCTTGTCACAGGGTGTGAAGTTTCATCGTGGCTTGAAATCATGAGTAAAACCCTTACTGACGAACAAGCTGAAATTCTTCGTTTTGCTAGCGGTGGGCATAACCTTCTGATTACAGGCCAAGCTGGAGCAGGAAAATCTACTGTTGTAAACTCCATCAGACAAGACTGTAGAGAACGTGGTCTGAAAGTGGGCATAACCTTCTGATTACAGGCCTGTGACAAGCGATCAAAAATGCCCCGTGCCACTCGACGGCTGGAGGCGACTTTGTCACGATGGGGCGGTCGCTAAGCTTGAAATTCAAATCTTGTGCCCAAGAGAAACGAATTCGGATCGAGACGGGGCAGAAATGGAAAGCTAGAGTTGGAAAACCAGCGATTCTTGGGTGGCTAAGATAAACCTTGGACACTTGGTAAAAAGCGAATGAGAAGAAGAGTTATCGACGGCTGTCATGAGGCAATTTGGGCGAGATTGGACCGTTTTTGTGGAATTTACGGAGCTTCGAGTGCGGACCGTTGGGCCAGTGGGTCGCCTGCCTTGTGTTTTTCTTTAGGGGAAGCCAACCGCCAGAACGTAAAGCTCGCCTAAATGGCTCTAAACCACCTCCAGGAACCCAGAGACATCAAAATAACGCAATGTAAACATAAGGTAAGCCATTTTATTGCAATTATTTTCCACAGGTAGCATTTAGAGCAATTTTCGAAGTATTCCCATACATTGTCTTATAAACGGCTAAATTCGTAACGCAATCGTCAACAGACTAATGTCACGTATTAATCGTATTCAACGTCTGGGCCGCCTGTGGTTGCACTTGAACCATGTTGAAACCTTTTTTACGCAGAAACCAGAAAATTCAGTGGAAGGAAAACCATACAGTCGCAGCTTGGTCTGAATGCTCCAGAAAGTTTTGCAAATTCGGCATGGTTTAACACCATTCTCTACTTCGGAAAAAGAGGCCGTGAAAACCAACGCGAGATGAAACCCCAGTGACCTTTAGCTCAAAACAACAACAACCGGCTGAAGTACTTCATTTCAAGCGAGAGAGCGACGAAAAATCAGTCCACCTTCAAGTGCTACAGATTTTACACATTCCGTGTTTCACAGATGTAAATTCTGAGACTGAAATACATTTCTTTCTAGTCAAGTTTATGAACAGTACGTCGGAATATATGAACCAAAAGCGCTAAGTTTTCGAGTTTTTGATCCAAGGGGCGTTACGAGAATTAAATTCAGTTGACAGCTTGTCACATTTGGCCCAATCACAGTGGAAATAAAGTTAGTTGAACCAATCAAATTTACTTTGCTCCCTCGCGTCAATCACCGCATTCGCCATCAGATCACCAATGGCTTTTTTATCATCAGTTTACGAGCGGTTTATTGCGAACTGAAAATTAATGGGAGGGTTATAAAATAAATAAACCCCTTTCTGGCTTGCTGGTATGTCGGCTGATAATGTCCTTGGCTGAGAGATTGTCCTCAAAATTTCACATTTGCCCTCGAAGCTTCGCTTCTCGGCCAAATGTTCATTTTTCGGACAATCTCTCAGCCGCGGACATTATCAGCCGACATACCAGCCGCCTGAAGGGGTTTATTTACTAAATATTTTCGCCCCAAATGGAGACTATCGTGTTTATTATCCTTCAAATCTTTTTACGCAACGCGCGCAGTTTTGAAAATTGGGGTATATTTAACAATTATCCTGCGAAATCGTACGGAATATGGTCTGATACTTAGCCGACGAGGCCGTAGGCCGAGTCGGCTAAAATCAGACGATATTCCGCGAGATTGAGCAGGATAATTGTTTTATTATTCAACAAATTGATAACAAAATTGATTTCCAAGCTCGTAACATTTTTAAACCTTTCTGTCAACATTTTTTCACTTCACTTTTTCTTCCCACGTACGAAGCTACGTATATCGCCGGATATCTGTTACCTACGGATGACAGATATCGAGAGCATCATGACCATATTTGGATAGTGTTACAATTTGTTGAATAATAATCTCTGATATCCCCCAGTTTTAGCTGGGGGATATTCGGTCACGTGGCGCGTTTAGACAAATCGCGCGCGAGCGAAAAGATTTGATGGATTATAAACTCCAATATTTTTGGTTCTACTCCTAGTTGTGGCCTGTGGCAGAAACCGAAGATAAGCGCAAACCTGATGGGCCACTTGGGTCGTATGCAGAATTATTGGTCTTAGAGTAACAACGAGTAAGTAAGGGGTAAGGCGGTCACTAACTCCACCTACTGTTATCATTTCCCTTCCTGAGCGATACTTGCATACTGTTATA
>JAHPZR010011650.1:80000-129497 GCA_019787425.1 Platygyra sinensis
GAGATGAATCATTTCAACCTTGATTCCTTGTCATTTACAATGATCTCTTGAAGATCTTAACATATGAAATGTATGAAACATTACGGTCGGTTTCTGGTAGGCTTGTACAGCGTCACTCCCAAAAACGCACTCAAAAGAGAACGACAACACAAACTGACCGTCAACTGAGCTTAAGACTCTCAATGCAACTGCCATGAATTGGCATCAGCCGAACGGCGATTAAAACTCAACTGAATAGAATGTTCGTTTTATACGCTCAAATTGTTCAAATTGTTTACTAAAATAATCCCGGAAACAAACCTCGGCTGTGCATTGTTCAGCGCAAAAGCCCTCTGTTATCCAGTTACTTTGATTGGGTGGGATATAAAGCCATCCAGGCACACTCAACCCAACTGATAGCATGCCAGCCTGATACGTTCTTAATTGGCTCGTGTAGTGAAAACGTAACCCAGAGCTGTCGATGATGCCTGGAATGAAATTCGTATATGGTTATTTCAACGTAGGATCGAGCGAGCGCTTTATGTTTTAGTAATTAAGTGAGCGCCATGTTGGATTCAGTGACAAGAAAAATGAGGCATGGGAGTACGGGTGAGGCAAGTTCGTTCTCTCGTCACAAGCCTCTCCAAAATGGAAGACGAAACGCGCTTAAGTCATCCAACGGGTTTGCCGGGAAGAAAAGCGCCTGCATCGCAGGATAAACCTTTTCTTTTATATAGAGCGGGTTTTCACTTGAGTGTCGTAAAACCAAAACCAAAGTAATTACTCTAGCCAATCACAAAGATCACAGACAATACAGTGAACCAATCAAAACTCGAAGTAATTAGATGTAGCTGACGCAAAGCGCGGGAAAATGCATGCGAACGCGTCACAATTGGTTTTGATTGTACTTCTGATTGGATGAAAAAGTGGCAATAATCTTTTAAGCCAATCATGTAGCGTAGAAAGTGCAAAACCAATTACTTTTCGACACTCAAATGAAAACCACTCTAACAACCTTGTTAATAAGAGCGTCGAGGCTGAGACCGACCAAAATTTTAAAACGTATTAAGAACATTCCTCAGGCTGAGAGTCGATTAAGAACGTTTCTATTTTGCTGATCTGTAAATAATGACAAACCTAAAATAAAGGTATTAAAAAAATGTAAAATTAACATTAACGATGGTTTTCTTATTACACTGACGCATACCTCGGTTTGTAATAATTAGGATTTTTATCTATAATTGTTGCAAAATAACTTCCACACCATCAAAGTTATCAAGAGATCTGGAGTATCATCAAGGTAGTTGACCTTGTGTACCATGTAGGTTTAAGAAAATCTTAAGAACGTTTTCAGCCTCAAATCGAAAAAAAAACATAAGAACGTTCAACCTCGGTTTCAATATTAGACGATCTTATATAACATAGTGTAATTTTATTGAACGACAGACAAGTATTTGCTTGTCTGTCAGTTCCAAGCCCCTTCCTTCCCTAGGCATTTTGTTTGCCACAGACTAGAGCATTTGCATCTTTTGTTGCTGTTGTTGCTTTTTTTTTTCAAATTTGTTGTTTGCCTTCTATAAAAAGCGCATAAGAAGGAGTTAATTAACCTCGTTGGAGTCCTGTACTCAGCTCCACTCTCGCGAACCCCGCATGGTCTCCACTACCTGTACATGTGCAAAAAGCTAACATGCCAACCACTGAGGATAGCTTTGACAGCTTTTTGAGGCTTTGCACCACTTGGCATTCTATTCGAAAGCGCTTGATTAGCAACTGTTGCTATTCCGTTAGAATTCGATAGAATGTTTAATAGAGATCAATTTAACAAAAAGATTCCATGTTGCCGTGCGTCTGTTCAGTAATAGATCACAGATGACGTCAAAATGTGGTAAGAACAAAAAAGTGGCACACGAAAATGTGGTAAGAACTGATGTTCTTACCACATTTTGGCGTCTTCTGTGATCTATTACTGAACAGACGCACGGCAACGTGGAATCCATTTGTTTTATA
Source organism: Platygyra sinensis (assembly GCA_019787425.1). Classification (NCBI taxonomy): domain Eukaryota; kingdom Metazoa; phylum Cnidaria; class Anthozoa; order Scleractinia; family Merulinidae; genus Platygyra; species Platygyra sinensis. The sequence goes on from JAHPZR010011650.1 coordinate 81,987, forward strand.
TAATAACGAAACAAATTACTACACATAACGCTTTTGTTTATTTCAAAATACTTCAACATAACGCGAAAGCCGACCTTTGCCCCGCCTTTGCCCACTTTGGCGAAGACGAAAAAAAGGAATTTGACGTAATCCATGATCTATACAAAATGAAGCAATTTCTTTGGTTACTATGCGTAGCAAAGAATTGTGATTGGTCGAGAAAAATCACGCCAAAGTCAAACCTGACTCGAGCGTCGCCTCTCGCGGAATGCAAACTTACAGCGAGAGCAGAATTGAACTGCGAAATATATAATTTCTGACGTTTGAGGGACGAATTAGTCGGAAATTATTATTCTGACGGCACGTTGGAGAGACTCGCGGTGCATCTCGGGTTGCTTTAGGACTATTTAAGGTTTTGGCGGGAGATTTAAGTCATTCTAGGTCGGTCAGTCGGAGTGTTCGCCCGCTTTATTTTGGGCTTCCGATCTCCCGCAGTCATGTCAGTTTCAACTGAGGTTCAAGAGTTTATTTATACGTCCTTGGCTGAAAATAATAAGTCGTTGTTAGACCAGATCTCAAAGTTAGTAGCAGATTCGGCTGAAAGTATTAAACGTTCCAGCGTGGAAGCTGCTGATGACCAGTTGAGGGAAATCAAGAAGTTACGTCGAGAGGAACCGAAATCGTTTAAACGCAAAGGCAACGAGATCCAGTACAAGTTTAATCTTAAGCTACAGGATACCTTGGATGAGGTTAAATCTCATCTTGAGTCCAACGCAGTTGACAAGGCTAAATCCTCGCTGTCAGAAGGTACGTCAATGCTTTCTGAAAGGCAGAAGCTTATCTTACTAGCAGACAAATCGGATTTTGGCTGGAAAACTGTCGAGCAATATACCCAGCATGAGTTAGCTGACAACGAGGAGGACGGCAAAAAGATCCGCCGTGCCGAGGAACGAGCCGAAAAAGCTCTTAAGTCCGAAGCTTCCAAGAAACCTATCAACCAATCTTCATCTCTCAGTCGCCCTTCCAGTTCCTCACGCTTTTCTTCCCAGTATTCCAGCAGTTCTTCGTCTTTTGGTTCCTTCCGTAACCAGCGCCATCGGCTGTCCTATCCTCGTTCATCCGACGTTCCGTCAAGGCCCGGTAATTGTTTCGCATGCGGCAGGTTTGGCCATTGGAGGTCTGAATGCAGTCAAGTCGCCCGTTCTGTTTCTAAAGGTATTTCAGGTAACAGATGACAAGACGGTGACAAACAAAGTAAGTCTGAATTTTCATTTCTTACTTCCCCTTGTGACCTAGTTGAAGATTTATCAGAGGATTCCTCTCAAGAATCAAAGAGCTTCGAGCTTGAGTTTGAGATCCCAGTTGTGAGTGCTCCTGTTGTCCAACCGATTTCTGTTAAAGGCAAATTGTTTAGATCCATTCAGCATTGGGAATCTATTGGTGCGCCGGATTTTATATTATCTGTCATCAGAAACGGTTACAAAATCCATTTTATTTCCACGCCGCCGCCTCGCCGTTTCACGAACAATGCTTCAGCCCTTAAAGAAGCAGATTTTGTTAATGCAGCTATCTTGGAACTCTTACATGACAATCGTGTCGAGGAAATAATTTCTCCGCCTGACATTGTCAATCCGCTATCTGTTTCAGTTCAACCTAACGGCAAGAAGAGGCTTATTTTGGATTTGAGACGCATTAATCTGCATGTCTACAAACAAAAATTTAAGTGCGAAAATTTGCATACCATTAAAAACACTTTTGCAAAAGACTTTTTTGTTTTCTCTTTTGATTTAAAGTCAGGTTATCATCACGTAGACATTTTTCCAGATCATCGTGAATATTTGGCTTTCTCTTGGGAGTTTGTTTCAGGCCACGCGAGATTTTTCCAGTTTAATGTTTTGCCTTTCGGGCTTTCCAGCGCTCCTTATATTTTCACCAAGTTGCTTAAGCCTTTGGAGACACATTGGAGGGCGCAAGGCATTCCAATCGCGATATTTTTCGATGATGGGGTTGGCGCTGGTCCATTGTTGCAAGTTGCTAAGTTGAACAGTTCATTGGTAGTTCAGATCTTTCACGTTGCGGATTTGAAATCAATCAAGAGAAGTCTAATTGGGAGCCTTCGCGTACCTTTTCGTGGATTGGTTACAACATTGACACACATACTGGTTTAATTTTTGCCAGTGATGCCAGAATTGAGAAGCTTTCGTCTGATCTTAATGATATTTGTGCTAGTTTGGAATTTTCTGCCTGTGTTCCCGTGAAGAATATTGCTTCTATTGTAGGTCAGATTATTTCAATGTCCGCCAGCTGTGGGAATGTTACCCAGATTATGACCAGATATTTGCATCTTATTACCAATTCTCGAAGTTCGTGGAATTCCTTTGTTTGGGTGCATGATCAAGCAAAGCAAGAGCTTCATTTTTGGAGAGACAAATTGAGTTCATTAAATGGAATTTTGTTTTGGCCAATCCCTTTTGTACCATCTAAAGTCTTGTTTACAGATGCTTCGTTGACAGGCTGTGGAGGTTTTATTCAAGGTTCTTCTTTAGTTTGTCACAAAAACTGGTCTGCGGAAGAATCTCAGAAGTCTTCTACTTGGAGAGAAATTGTTGCAATAAACTTTGCTCTTGAAGCCTTTGATAATCATTTAGCAGGCCAAGCAGTCACTTGTAACACTGATAATCAGAATGTTGTTAGAATCATCCAGGCGGGTAGTATGGTAAAAGAATTACAGGACATCGCTTTGAATGTATTCCTTTTTACAAATTCACCTCAATGTCTCCTGGCTGCCGCGTGATCAGAATTCTCAGGCTGATTTTCTTAGTAAGATCGTTGATTTTCACGATTATTCTCTCCACGACGAGGTGTTTTTCCATCTTGAAAACCTCTGGGGTCCACATTCAGTTGACAGATTTGCTTGTAGTTATAATGCGAAATTGCCTAGGTTTAATTCCAGATTCGTCCAACCCGGTGCCGAAGCTGTTGACGCCTTCACACAGGACTGGCCACCTGAGAATAATTGGCTGGTGCCACCAATATCTCTCATTGGCAGGGTATTAAAGCATATGAGTGATTGTAAGGCCCTGACGTTCATGTATAACAGGTGGTGTCGCATCTGTTCTCGATTGTTAGTTTATGTTACAGGTTCCAGTGCTGTTATTCTCGTTCTGTACACCCCCCGGTGGTGTCGCATGTTTTTGGAAAGCTATATGTATATACAGTTCCTGATAGCCTTAGTATGGCTGTGTACACCCCCCGGTGGTGTTACACGTTTCTTGGCCAAGTTTCTGTTTAATGATATCTGTTTTCTCAGATAATTGTTTTTTAGAGGCCCCCGGTGCCTTCAGTGTAGTTCCGTACACCCCCCCGGTGGTGTGTTTTTGTGACCCCCCGGTGGCCCTAGTATACTTGTGTGCTCCCCCACGGTGTAACATGTGTTGTGTGGGTATCATATTTGTTTTTGGATAGTCCCTTGGTAACATTAGGTAGCCTTACATTGCCTTGTCTCCAGCAGGTGCCTGGGCACGTGCTGTGTTCTGAAGCTCAATTACAGTGTTGCTTCTTATAGTATTGTTTTATTCATTCGGCGGTTTTGGATCTTTACTAATCCCATTTCCTTTTTCTTTGTTTTTTAGTCATTTTTCTTTTAGATGTTTTGTCTTCTGGTGTTTGGGCCTCTCTAGCGGATTTGCACGAACCCTCCTTGACAGGCCTGGTTTCCAGATTACAGTCCACAGTCATTGCTTCGAGAGCTCCAGGAACCACTGACGCTTACAGAAGGGCCTTTACGAGATGGAAGAATTTTGCTTCTTTCGTGGACGAAATTCAAGTTTTTCCTGCCAGGACAAAGCATGTCGCGTTGTACCTCCAGCATCTTCTGGATACAACCCATTCTCATTCTGCGGTAGATTCTGCTATTTATGGAATCCAATGGGCACACCATTTGGCGGGGACACCTTCCCCTACTGACAGTCCTATTATTCATGATGTTAGTAGAGCAGCTAAGAGGCTTATTGGAACTCTTTTAGTTAACAAAAAAGAGCCTATTTTGCCTAATATGATTACGAAATTAGTTGAAGGTTCCAACCTAGATAATTTACTTAATTTGAGGAATGTTTGTATTTTCCTTTTGGCATTTGCTGGTTTTTTTCCGAATTGAGGAGGTTCTTCACATTAAGTATGGTGATATTACTTTTCATGACACTTATGTTGCTATCAAGGTTGATAGAAGTAAGACGGATCAACTAAGGAAGGGTAATGAAGTCGTTATATCTCGAATTTCATCCCAAAATGCTTGCCCAGTTTCGATTTTCAAGCGTTATGTTTCAGAGCTTCAGCGTTTTCCAGTGGAACCCAGTCATTATGTTTTTAAGCCTCTAACTAAATCGAAGTTAGGCCATAAGTTTGTCTCTACAAATAAGCCCATAAGTTATTAAACTGTTAGGGAGTACTTTAAGAGTAGTTTTAAGGATATTGCGCCAGATATTGCTGCTTTTAGCACTCATTCCTTAAGAGCAGGCGGTGCTTCTGCTGCTGCCAACGCAGGCGTGGCTGACAGGCTGTTTCAAAGGCATGGCAGATGGAAGTCTGTTTCAGCTAAGAATGGTTACATTGATGACAATTTAGAGTCTAGATTGTTAGTTTCCCAGCGTTTGGGTATTTGAGTAAGTTTTATTCCAGTTGTTTACTTCATCTTCCCTTTCTTTATCTCTATTAGGCTACATTAAATCGCACGGCTCATGGCTGACTGACTCATCCTAAATAAACTTTTCACATTGAATATCTCGTGTGAGTGTAGTCAGAATATATAATTTCTGACGTTTGAGGGACGAATTAGTCGGAAATTATTATTCTGACGGCACGTTGGAGAGACTCGCGGTGCATCTCGGGTTGCTTTAGGACTATTTAAGGTTTTGGCGGGAGATTTAAGTCATTCTAGGTCGGTCAGTCGGAGTGTTCGCCCGCTTTATTTTTATTTTTCGGATAACGTTTCGTTTTGAATCAACTCGTATATTGTAGGATGCCCTTTCCTCGGGGTCTCGTGCTGCTGCATTAGATGAGGAATACGTTTCCACATATTTTTTGGCCACATCTAAAGGGTGGTTTTTTAGTGGTTTTTCGTATCTGGCGTAGCACATTTTCTGAATTCTTGAACTCTTTAGTTACCTTTGTGAGGAACACATAATTATGGATAATTCAATAGATATTAGGCTACATTAAATCGCACGGCTCATGGCTGACTGACTCATCCTAAATAAACTTTTCACATTGAATATCTCGTGTGAGTGTAGTCAGAATCTACAAATCTTGAAGAAAACGCTGGAAAAATCAAGTCAGTTTTTGTCATCGGAACAGCCCTGTGAGCCGAAAACCTTGAACGTTGCCTTGAAAATTACAGGAGTTGAAAAAATACCCTCGGAAAACTTGTGGTTGCGGTCAACCTAGAAACCATTTGATTCGAGTTTTGAATGAAAGGAGCGTAAATGACGGTGGAGAGTTTTGTCTTCTGTGGTTGGCGATTCTCAAATCAACTTGATATAGCGTCGGCGACACATGTTAGCTGCGATACTGTTGACCGTGAGCTGTGGTTAGCTATACTTAGCTCGCTGCTGTGCGCTGAAACGGACAGGAACATTCGCGTCGGAAAGCAAGGTTGTGTATTTATTTTATCTGATTTTAAGAAGTGATGTTTTGATGTTTCATTCCTGACATCAATCAGTGTGTCAACAGTTGTTTTGACGCTGGGAAAAGTTCCATTTTCTATATAAATTAATCTCAAAAACATTTTGTTTATTGGGTTTGTTAAATTCGAGATAAAGCCATGGTTCTCGGCTTACCAAGACCAAGTTTGTGCGTGGTTTAATTAGTCTCGCTCGACTGCCGACTGAGACTGTTCGAAAATTATTTCTGTATCATTTTCTAAAAGAAACGGCTTTATCTTTCGTTTTCTGGCTTCTCTAACCTGTTCAATGCCTCGGCAAGACTTTTTTGTACTTTATCTTTTGCCCAATCACGTAAAATACCATATTTCTCAAAACTTTCCGCCATTCAAACGACAGAGGGAATAACTTTGTAATGATGACATCAATCGTGCATCTTTCCTCTAATAGATCATAGGCGAGAACCAATCAAAATGCGAGAATGACTTGGGTTATTATGTAAATGCGAATACATTTGTAGATTTGCAAAGGTGACTTATCCCTGGAAGCCACACAATAAATATAGGAATAAAGTCCCCGACGAAATTGAATGCTATAGTTGTTGCATTATTGCAGGTTAAGTTTCAATTGTTACTTTCGGGAGATGCATCGCTTCCAAAACCCATCACCAATAACATGTATTTATTGGTGAACAATTACTGTTTCCAGCATCAGCTATCGTCAATCAGAAAAGTACAATTTTGCCTAGGGGGCGGTAAGATGAGAGACCCTGAGAACGAGGTTGGGGTCGAGCAATTAATTTGTAGTCTTCTCGAACCCTGCCGAGATTTGCACAGATAAGTTGCATCTTCCTACATGGGGCATTTGCAACAATTTTTGTTAATTACGACTGACAGTTGTGAATAAAGGGACTTTGAGTGTACCAATCCAATGGCAAATCTTTCTCATGAGAAAGGTACCTGGTTTGCTTCCGCTGTTATCGTAGTGGATTTCTAAGACTGCAATCTTTGGGCTGTCATCTTCTCCAATGGATAATCCCACGTGTTCAGGATAATAGAATGACTATGAAACAGATAAATGATATCATTAGCCCAAGCGTACATCTTTTGGGAGACTGGAAGAAAAACGGTTTAACGAGGCAACTTTCTGACTCCTGAGGGAAAACCTCTCCACACACTACAAGCAAAATGACGGACTTTTGACAACTCGACCAGTCACTGGAACAGTACATTTGTATTTCTCCTAGTCGGCTTTTTGCTGGGCACCAAGGCCAGATGATAAACATGGACTCTCGTGGACACCCTCTCGTGACAAAGTGTGGTTTATACAAACTGAAAGCCACACAAAAATAGTGACTCGACCCTCCAATAATATATAGATTTAGGCCAGCCTAAAAGCGTAGCTCCTTGGCCGGGTTGTTCAGTGCCCGATTGAGCTAACCCAGGAAAAAGTAGAATGTTGAGTTGAGTTTTGTAACCGTGCGGTTTGGTTCTCTGTTTACTGTGTGACTTTCTGTTTTGAGTTTTATAATCACCATATACCAGGAACCCATGAGTCATGGGTTCCTGCATATACTCAAAACAAAGCAGCAAAAAAAATTTTGTAAAAAGTAATAATTCGAATAAATTTTAATCCTGGGCTAGCGTTAACAGGTTTCCGAACAATTCTGCCCTGTTTTCAACAAGTTAACCTGACATGAGCCCGCGATCCAATCGAGAACCAGCACTTGGTCAGCGGTCAACTTCAAAAAATACGTGACCTCGATGAGCTGTACACTTGCGCCCGCGATATGGTCATGTGATACTGGCCAGCAGATACCTTATTTTGACAGGTGTCAATTGATCATAGCGGGATGATTAATACCAAAGAAGTACACGGTAAACCATGGTTGCATGTCTCTGTCAACCTATTATTTGGAGTATGGCTGCCATGTTGCGCGACTCCACCACCACCGTCGTCGTCGTCGTGCGTACGCGCCCACGAGCAATACCGCTGCCCATGATAACCATAAGAAAATCAATTCATGGGTTTCTTTTTCCGTATATGGTTATGGGGCTCCGCTTGGCGGCCCAGCTCCGCTATTAAAATCTACAATGGTTATGCAAAGTCCGATTAAGCAAACCCAGGGTTAGCAAGAATCTTGATTTCAGTTTTGTAACTTTCCGTTGAGGTTTTCTGTTTATGTCTTTTGTCTTTCAGTTTTGAGTTTGAATAATCTTAAACTGCACAATACATAAGCAATGGAAAACACTTTTATACAAGAAAAATTGATGCTTTGGCTGACTTTTAATCCTGTGTTAGCGTTAACCGGCTTTCGAACAACCCGGCCCAGATTTTTTTCCGTGGGAAAGCCTTACATGCACAACAAGGACCTGAACCAGGTGAGACATTTCTTGACGTTTTATATAAAGGAAGAATAACCGAAGCCACTTTAGCTTACTACAGTGGCACCCCGCTATAACGAAGACCCTGTTATAACGAACAACATTTGAAAGCACGGCAGAATTACAGTAAATATGTGGAAACAAACCCCGCTATAACGAAATCCCTGTTATAACGAATTGATCTTGATGGTCCCAACGCACAATTTACCCCGCTATAACGAATATTTCGGCCTGTCGCTGTCATGATCAGTCTGTAAAAACGACATGATGATACAAATGGTTGATAAGCCAAACACGACTCCTGTTGGTCAATATAGGGCCGGAAACTTTGACTTTCAAAGCTTTGCTTTATTTAAATGTAGCTGTTAACGCGTGGTGTAACGAATATTTTTGTTGTTAACCAGATAACTCGTTTTAACGGGGTCTTCGCTGTAACGAAGATCCCGCTATAACGAACAATTTTTTCGGTACCGTGACACTTCGCTATAGCGGGGTGCCACTGTGTATGGTTAACACTCTCAGTCGTAATTTTCAATACTGCACTCTGGTTCGCTTCGTGCAGTATTGAATATTTCTCGTTCATTGTACAGTAAGCGCGTGCGTGTATTTGAAAACAAAACACTCACAACAGTCTCTAACCCGTAATTATGTTATTCAAGAATACAAGACTTTGCAGCCAATACCTGTCCTCCAACCGCCCACGCCGTGATCATGGAAGGCCCGGTACATTGTCTTACAGCAGGCGGCATGTTTGGCGAACCCAGTATGCCTTCATAGCTTAGGTTACTCCTCGGGAAATCATCGCTGCACTGATAGAGAAGCATGTGATGAACAATCCCCTCGTTACCTTCCTGAATTATAGGATCGATCTAAAAAGAAACCAGACCTGTACATGACTATTTTCAACAAGAAAAGTGTATTAGCGTGTGTGACAAACCTTGCGATCAGAGAAAGTGTCTACTTTGGGGAACTGTCCAGTAATGGTGTTCAACCATTCTGTATATCACCGTGAATAGAAAATAGCGTTAACGTCGAAACAAATTGTGCATTTTATTCTTTTCTGTTTTGGGGACAGGAAAATGCTGATGCTATGTGTGCAATAACACAAATTTACAGTAAAACAATACTTTTATGGCTGAAAAATATTAATTATAGTCAAAAGACTATAGATCGTTTTCACTGTCACGCAACAAAAAAATAATTCGAAAACTATCAGGTGGAAAAAAGCTAAGAAGTTGTGATGTTATAGAAGATAAAATAATAACACACTTCCAATTGCAAATTTTAGGCGTGTGCGGTTCTCAAAACTTCAGATATTCGTCGAAGTGTTTCGCAGAAATTTACAGAGCCTAGTATGAAAACGCCATGTTGGTGTACATCCGTGGTACACCAATATGGCGGTCGGAAAATAGTGTAAACATCTGGAACTTACTTTGGCTTTCTAGGCGACTGATTATCAGTACTGAAAAAACACGTATTTACATCAGCACTTTTCCTAATGCGCTAACTTCTAAAAGGGCTAAAAATCATGAGATAAGTATATTTTTTTCGACAAATTCAATTAGTAGCCTTTGTCACGCACCTCTATAACCCGGAAATTCAAAATGCTCAGGGGCCCATTTTTCGAAGCTCCCGGTAATTACCGGGCCCGTTAAGCTTTTTTTTTTTTTGCATTAAGGATGGGAGTCTCAAAGGTTTTTTTTTTACTGAATGGTGCAGTAAAGGTATCAGCTACAGAAACAAAATGGACTACATTAGAGGTCAGAACACACCCTACTTTTGTCGAGACTGGTTTCAAAATATGATTCCGGCCCCGTTAAGTCACCGGGTCTTTCGAGAAACGGGTCCCTGGTTTCCAAAAGAAGCACCGGCTATTTAGCTGTAAAACTGTAAACAAATATAAATATGCCGCCTCTTATACCTGATGAGGACAAAAACTTTGCTGGATCTTTAGTTTTAGATTTTAGAAAGTGATGACGTCACGTGAAAACGATCTAAATGAGTAGATAATAAAATGAGTTAAGTTTCAGCTAGAATCAACAAACCTCGCAAGAGCTCAATAGCTATCACTGAAAGCTAGCCGTCATACAGGCTCTGCAGACAGAATGAGGGTACAGAGAGCGAGAGTAGGAGCGTTGGCCGTGAAAATAGAATTTCTCTTAAGTTATCTTTCGATGCCCTTCAAAACGGAATTTTGTTTCCCTAAACGTCTACCTCCATACCTGAATGATGTCATGTCTCTTCTGGAGCTTTGGAAACTCAAACACGCGATAATAGTAAGTTGTACGGTTCGTCGGTAGAGTTGTCTGCGAGAGACAAAAAAGGACAAGAAACTCTAAATGAAAAACAAAAACAAAAAACAACAACAACAACAACAATAACCACCCAAACCAAAACAAAACAAAACAGACGAAAGCGCCTGATAAAAGCAGTGTCTTTATACATCAGTAATATAGCCAGCCTAGCAAGCATTCCCACATTTTGAGTCAGACAACTTTGAGGCGAGAGCAATTACTTGACGAGAAGCGAGAGCCAGCAACCTCGCTCGCCCTCTCAAAAGCGTTCGACTCGGTGCCACATGAGCGCCTTTTGACAAAGATACACGCATATGGTATCCAAGGTCCACTCCTGTCTTGGCTTAGAAGCTTTCTCACAAATTGATCACAGCGCGTTGTTCTGCGGGAACATTACTCATCTTGGATTTCCGTTTTGTCTGGTATTCCCCAAGGAACCGTGCTGGGACCCATTTTATTTCTAATTTACATTAATGATATTTCGAGGAAAATCACGTCAAACATATAACTCTTTGCAGATGATATGAAGGTGTATAGGATACTCGGGGATACTAAGGAAGATGTTGAAGAGCTACAAAAAGATCTTATTCGCCTGGAATCTTGGAGTAATGACTGTCAGCTGAAATTTGACACAGATAAATGCGAAGCGAAGCGCATTTCTAGAAAGAATGATCACTCTAGTCCTCAATACCATCTATGTGGTAACCATTTGAAATCTGTGTCTGAAGTTAAGGATCTCGGAATCTATATTACTTCGAACCTGTCATGGAGTACGCAAGCTAACAAATGCGCAAATAAGGCAAATAGTGTGCTTGGATTCATTAAGCGAACGGTGGGTCCAAAAAATCCTCAGTTGTTTTCAAAACTTTATAAGAGTCTAGTACGTCCGATACTCGAGTACTACTCTCCAGTTTGGTGTCCGCACTTTAAAAAAGACTTAAACGCCTTGGAGAAAGTACAGCGTAGGGCATCTAAATGTGCCCTTGGAAATATTGGGCGAGACATGCCCTATGAAGAGCGCCTAAAGCTCCTTAAATGGCCAACACTCGAACAAAGAAGATTATTTTTGTCGCTTATCGAGTGTTATAAGACAATAAATAGACTTAAGGGACTCGATCCCTCAGCATTTTCACGTTTGCACATGATTTTTGGCCGTTAAGAGCTAACCATCGTTTTAAACTTAAGCTTGCATCAGCAACTTTAAATAGTTTTAAAAATTATATTTTTTATACGCATAACTGACAAGTGGAACAATTTGCCAAAGGAAATTGCGGAGGCAGAAAATTTGAATATTTTTAAGAAGCGTCACCTTATAGATTTTTCTAGTGAACACTTAAGTTCTTGTGTGATGTATTATATATATATATATAGTTATTATTTTAGACAGTTGTAAATAACTTATGTATGCATTTTATTATCAGGAGATAAACTAGAAAGGGATAACCTCTTATCTCCTTTTCACTTTTTGTATATTAGATCTGTGAATAAACAGTTATCATCATCATCATCATCATCATCATCATCATCATCATCATTATTATTATTATTATTATTATTATTATTATTATTATTATTATTATTGTTATTATTATTATTATAATTTTCGCGCGGCCAAAATGCGAAAAACTAACCTTCCCAAGAGATGATAATTTAAAATGCGAATGATTTTCCTTTCCTTGCCTCGCATTATTGACCATTCTTTTCTAAAAGAATTTAAAAAAAAAAAGACATTTTCTTTTTTCTATGAGATACAGAAACTCCCTGACTCGGAAAGCTTGATAGAAGCACCGAAACGTCAATGGAAACACTCGACAACAGTTCCTCTTCCCAAAGCATTTTTCGTTCTCTTCCAGTTCAGTTTCTATGTCTCGATAAAAACAAGGACAGTGAGAAATGTTACCCGTTGCCACAGAGAATCCAATACCCTTGTTGATGTGCTTACTCGTGTGATATTCAAAACCGTTGAAACAACATTTATCTGCCTGGTTTCGTCTCAACAATTTTACCTTGTTGGCAGTAAAGTTGAAAGTCTCGGTGTCATCAGGTAGTTTGGGGATATTGTCTATAGTATTGAGCAGTAATGCACTTCTAGCTCCTCTACTGTTGGAATCGTGAGGTGGAATGTTATCTTCAGAGGAAGGGTCGTCTGGATGAAATGCGTAGATGAGTTTAGTTGTTCCTTCCTGTGGAAAAAGTATATCAAAGACGAATAGTTACTATAGCAAACAAATGGTAGTTTTTCTACGGACCCTCTATTTCGTCTTGAGCTCTTCGAGATCGTAAAAAAAGTATTTATCACAGGGGACTTAAAAAAGCCCGAACGCAAGGGGATCGACCTGGGAAAAGAGCCCGCTTCGATGACACGGTCGATATTGTCAGAAGCCCATTACTGGGCTCCTAATCTTGTACACATGAAGAAAAGACTAAACCGATTTCCTTATCAAATCGGAAAAAATCATTTACCTGAACTGCGTTGTCCTCTGGATCGCAAGTTTCGAACTTTCGTTTAAACTTTATTGTAGTTTTTCCACCGCTCTCCACAAGAGATATTAGCTCATAGTTCTGCTGGGAATCTATCTCGGGTGTCTTGTGACCATCGGCATGACGGTCCTGCAAAAGGCAATCCGTTGCGGAAATGGTCAATTCTTGTCAGCTTACACTTACACTGATGCGTTTTGAGTTAAAATTAATGACGTCCTTTTAGTTCCTCATTCAAATTGCCACCCAGTCAAACACGCGTGACCGCAGGTTGATCTACATCGAGGCATGTAGGCAATTGTTCTAGGCTTTGGCTGGAAAACCCTGTTTAGCCTACGCAAGCATTGTCTTTTCCCCCACACTGGCAGTTTCGCACGTTTCAGTAACTCATAAATGTAGTTCCCCTCTAAATCTTCCTTTGCCTTCATTGGCTAAAACTGATCACGTGACACGTTTTTACTTGTCCTGGGCCTGATCCGGCGATAGTATGGCTACGAGGGAAGAGGGGATGCTGTTCCTTAATAATAGACTGATGGGGATGTGCCGCTGGATGGGGTAGCATTTTCATGACTGGACTGGTTATAATGGAGTTGGCAAGTTGAGATTGAAAACTTGGGAAGATTCGGTCCGTGAAAATGTTGTTACGGTTCTACATCCAGTTCTAGAAATTTGTCTCTTCATTTTAGAATGACCTGTAGTTAGGATTAGAACGCAGTTCTAATCTGGTAATAAAGAAAAAAATCGAGTTTTCCTGTATTTTTTGTGGACGCCAATTGACCCCTACCCCGCCCCCCCCCCCCCAAAACAAAAAAAAAAAAAAAAAAAAAAAAAACGAAAAACGAAAAAAATATTCTGGGCAAATTACATCATGTTCCTGTTCGTCCAGGTGCTTTCTTTCGAGTGTTGTGTATTATTGCGGACTTCAGTTCGACAGTTCACGAAATTTTAATTTCGTACGAACAGAAAGTTGTTGTTTGGCTGCGTGTTGTGTACCCTCCTCTCTTCGACCCGCAAAACCAACGCTGCCTTCTGCTAAATAAATCAAAGGAAGACATGTGTAGTTTTACTTCGCTGGTCCAGATTTTTATGCGCAAAATATAAAACATTAACCCAACGAAAGTTGCTTATTTCCTAAAGTTTTTTCGCGCCAAATTTTGTGAAATTCTAATGAGTGGATCTCAAGAAATAGGCGTATTTCCGAGAAAACCATGTTACTATTTTGGAATAAAATAAAGAAAACATACTCACACTGCCTGATTTCTGTTGTTCATTTGGCCTATTTCTTCGTTTTTTTTTGGAGGGTGGTGGGGGGGGGGGGGTGGAGGGAAGGGGGGGTGGTTGAGGTGTTTGTCGAAGCACAGGTGGCCCAGACGTTGAATGCATTATGCCATTGTGACATTATGCTGTTGGCGATTGCGTTACAATTTTAGCCGTTAAAAGACAATGCACGAAAATGCCTCCAAAATTGCTCAAAATGCTACGTGTAGAAAATAATTTCAATAAAAGTGGCTTGCCTTATGTTTGTATTGCGTTGTTTGGATGTCTCTATATTCCTTGAGGCGGTTTAGAGCCGTTTAGGCGAGTTTTACTAAAGAGAAACGAAAGGCGGGGACCTACTGGCCCGGCGGCCAGCACTAAAAGTAAATTCCACAAACATTGTCTAATCTCGCCAAAATCGCGACATAGCAGCCGTTGATAGCCTACTACAGAAACCAGGCAAGGTGAGTATATTTTTTTTACGTTCATCCAAAACGTAATATTTTATTTCATCGCGTGATTTTTGTCAATCGATCGTTATTTTCGATATGTCTTGCAGACGTTTCGAGGAATCGATCAAATAATTGCCTTGGAGTGAGCGTAGCGAGCGAGCAGCAACATTATCAGGATTTAACAAGAATATATAAAAGGGAGTACGAATTCTCGAATTCATCACTTTTTACCAGAATAAATTGCATTTAACCAGAGTGCACTGCGCCACTTTTTACCAGACTGCATTGCGCTACGAACAACACGAGGATGACATAACCGTCTTTCACGTGGATTCCAATGAGAATTTTTGCTCTGGTTTACCTGTAAAACGATGTGCAGTAGATCATGATTGAATTTCACAACTCTTGCTTTTGTTCTAAATGCAGTATGTGAAAGTGTGTAAATCTGGATCAATAATTGTGACATCTCATTTTAAACTTAGTATGTCATTTCTCAGCAGTCTCGCCTCCGTGGTCGAATTCTTAAATCAGATGAAGAGAAATCATCGTTTCCAAAACTTGTAGAATAATTAAAACAAGCGGAAACTGTAGAACACACTTATTTCATATATGCTACGAACTACTCCTTTTCATCCAAGCATGAATCAAATTTAAGTCTCCGGCGATGCCGGACGCTCTTCGACAATGTCAACACTCTAGAGACATTCAATGCGTACCGGTACAGAATTTATAAGTGAGATTTCTGCTGCTACAATTTTCATATCTTTCTTTTTTCATCTTTTCGATTTTCTCGTAAAGGGGAGGTAGATGTGTATCGTATGTGTATGTGCTTTATTGTCTCGATCCCTTATCACGGTATCCGGTCATCTCGCCACCAGGGAGTTTCGCCACCAACCAACTCGCCGCCAAGTAAAGTAGTCGAGGTGAATTAGCTTTTCGAACGAGACTAAAGTAGTCGAGATGAAAAAGCTGTTCAAACGAATTTCGTTTGCTTGTATGAATGCAAATTACATGTTGTTGGTGACGTGATTTGATAAATATTCCGTTGTCTTGGGCGACATTAAATGCGCGCTTGTTCTTTTTTTGTAGCATGGCCATAAAACAACACAAGTCGCTCTCTTGTTTTTTTGACTTTCTTGTTGTGATTGTGCAGTAGTCTTTTGCATTGCCTTCGTAGCTGATTTTTTATTTATTTATTCATTCATTCATTCATTTTGGAGTCGTTTAAAAAAATAGGTCCGCGATGCGTACATGTGTGGCTTACGATTTTTAACATATAGTTGAAATCCTGTGGTTTTTCCTGTATGTAGATTCGGTTGCAATAAAATTGATTCACGTACACGATTAGTAGATGTTTCCCTAACATTGAATTTTAAAGAAAATGTTAAAATGGGTACCGTTATTAAATGCATATTAGTGCATCTCAAGACAGTAACACCATAGTTTTTGCACTGTTTGCAAGGTATTATTTTGTTTTGTTGAATTTATTATAACACATCCAACAGTGATTGTACCTGTCAAGTAGCAGTATTTTAATTCTTCGAAACAGTTGAATTAAAAAAAATGCGCAAAGTGTCTGTGAGCCACTCAACTTGGAAAACAAATAAACAATATATAGATTTAGGTCACCCTGAAAGCGGAGGTCCTGTAGCCCGATAAGGCTAACCCAGGATAAGGTTGAATTTTGATTTGAGTTTTGTAACTTTGTGGCATGAGGTTTTCGGTATCATTGGCGTTCTATTTTAAGCTTAATCATAAAAATTACAATTTCCTCGATTGTGATTGGTTTAAAAAACTCCTATTTCCCACTAATTCACTTGTCAAGCTGTTATGGGACAGTTTGTTATCGGACACCTTGTTATCGGACAGTTTGTTATCGGACAGTTCAATAAGCCAATCACATTCAAAGATGTAGTTAAAATTAACCAATCACATTTAAAGTTGTGGTTTAAATCAACCAATCACAACCTTGGTTTCAATCACCATAAAAACAAGTGTACAAACTCCTAAATTGGGGCCTTCTTCAAAATGGAGAATTTTTTCCCCTTGAACAATGATTATGTTTTAGAAGACAGAAGTGATTTATTTTATTCTATGGCACAAAAGTTTATGCGAACTATCCAGACGAGTTCCTTTGTGGATATGTTAACATGTTCAGATGAAGTTCAGCCATCCACAGCATTGTTTATCGCTTCGCAACAACCGCGGCAAACGGAGGTAAACATCCACCCAGCTGTAATACCACTGTACAGTACGCTAGTATTTCCTCCCTCGAAAATCCTCATTTTGTTTAACAAAATCAAAATACAGGAACAATGACAGTAGACCAAGCCAAGTTTTCCCCTTGTATCAGACGGAGAAATTTCAGAAATAAATAGCAGTAAAACCACAGCCTCCAAAAACATCGCTCGAGCAACTAAATCATGGATGGCAGCATAGGTAGAACGTTGTAAAGCCAAACACATTAATGCATTTAACTGCCAGTGAAAGACGAGAATTGTTTCACATTGCTAGCGGATACGTGCCTGTACAATCCAGCTCGATATTTGCGATTTCTTCGACATTCCCTTTGCACAGTTCGGTGCCTGCAGCTTCAGCAAATCCACCAGCTGTAGGAGAATGTTCGTCCAGCAGTTCCAATCAGTTCAAACCAAGTTTCTTCATTAGCGAATGTGGCAGAATTCACCGGTATGCCGTCGTCCAAATACAGCATGGCTACAAAAATCTCTCGGCGCCATTTTAAATTTTCAATAAACAGTTCAGTGTGTTAAAAAAAAACACCAGCAACTTAAGAAAATCCCCGTCCCAAAAAGCCAAGGAAAAGAAGAATCATAATTGACTTTGGCTCTTGAATCCTGCTGGAAAAACTGCCCTGGCAAGCGTTGGGAATTTTAACCAAATTCCGCAAAGTTCTGCGCAGTTGAGCGTTTTTCATGCATGGTTGCGTTTTTGACTGACATAAGGCTTGTTTTTCGCTCGTCACTTGGCAACCAGCAAATCCATTTTGACTGTTGTCGATTTCAGAGCGACATTATATGCAAATTTTCCCTTTATTTCATAACTTTGTTATTCTTCTTTTCTCGGAAATTGTAATTTTTATGATTAATTGGTAATAAGACTTCGTGTCGTCCAATTCTGTCTGTAATCATACTCGTGATAAACAAATCGGACTCCGGCTGCGCGGTCGTCCGATTTTGTTATCACTCGTATGATTACAGACCGAATTGGACTCTACTCAGTCCTATTACCATTACTAATAATCACAAAACCGATACACAAAACAAAAGCTGCAAAAAACATTTGAATAGGAGAAACAGTTATCATTTGATTTATTTTTAAAACTGGATTAGAGTTAACAGGCTTCCGAACAACCCAGCTCTGTTTTAAACAATTTTACCTGACATGAGCCCGCGATCTAGTCGAAAACCAGCACGTTGTCAGCGGTCAACTTTAATAAAACACGTGACCTCGACGAGCTATATACTTTAGCCCGCGATATGGCCACGTGGTACTGGTCAGCTGAAAACTTGATTTGACAGGCGTCAATTGATCATGAGAAATAGCACACAAACTGCAGTTACAAACATGACAATAAAACGCATGTTGGAAAGCAAAATTATTTAACTTTAACTTGACGTTTCGTATGTTTTTACATACATCTTCAGAAGGAAGGACATTAGTCGGAGTTGCCAAGAAAATGAACAAGGGAGGCAATTTTAAAAGTCTCCATTACATATTTCAATATCCTCGGGTTTGAAATGTTTCTCGCAAATGTGCACTTTGTCGTTTTTGATCTGCTCCCAGAAATCCTGGTCGATTTGGCGTGCTTTCGTTACCTCTCCGAGCCAGTCGTTGCGCCCTTATCAATGAGCCTCGTCTTTCGCGACAGGCAGCTTAAAAATTCCGATTCCCTTGGATCTTCCGCACGAACCGCAGCCAAGAACGGAACAGTTGACCCCCGGCATCACTTATAAATCCTCTTCACATATTATTTCAGTTAAATCGTCTCTAGATCGTACGTAAAAATGGAATAAACTCGCACAAATTCGATGCGGCAACGCCACTCGCTGCTCGCTATCTTCATAATAGCCCTTTTCACGGTTAGCTTTCCACATTTGCATTACAATAAAATCTAGCATGTATGTGAGGCAATTTCGGGCTAAAACTACAAAATAGCCCGAAATTGCCTCGCATACATGCTAGATTTTATTGTAATGCAAATGTGGAAAGCTAACCGTGAAAAGGGCTATTCTGTGCACCTTCGCAATCACGTGACATGCCATAAACCAAAACAAAGAGTTAGTCCTTTGAAGTCCGCCGGCTTTCATAACCAGTCTCCCTCCATTAACTATATTTGTATCAACTGCTTTAAAGGGGCATTGTCACGCTATTTGGCAACTTTATAAAAAGCTAGAAGGTGTCTTCGCATCAATTGAATTCCAAAACTAATGATCTACTTTTGTTTTGAAGACCACTTTGAAGGTACTGAAACTGTTTCCTGTCGCCTGTCGCAACGGATGGCATGGATGGAAGTGGATTGAAACTTGAAAAAATTGGCCAATTTTTTCAAGTTTTGATGTTACGTGTTCCAAAAATCCTCAAGAAATTTATTATGGTTAGCCCTTTCTGATAAAATTCATTTGATATCTTCGTCGTAACTTGACAGAAGCATTTTGTTTATGATTAAAGCCTCGAAGTAATGATCTTAGCACAGAATTGACCTAAAACAGCAAAATCCTCGTGACACTGCCCCTTTAAAATCATAATATTAGGGGTGGCGAATGGTAAATCGGAGACTCGCTGAGACGCCGAGATCCTTGTTTGAAATCCGAGACCGAGACTTGAAAGTTTTAACAAAAATCCGAGCCCGCGACTCTGTACGAAGAGAACTGAGCCCGAGCCGGTTTCGAAAACTGTTTGCAGCCAGACATGAGCTACACGATATTTTAAGATAAATAAATGTAAGATCGATAAGTCAAGAGTTCCAAAATGTTACGCCATGACGACTAATCTTCGACTTAAAAACCTTACTTGTAGGGCCTACATTTTCGAAAGACTGCTATCGTACATTTTTAATCAAATAAACAATTTTATCATGGTTTCAGTGATCGAAACCGTTGGCCAAAAAACAAAAATCCAAAACTAGAAGACCTCACGGCCAAAAATTCAAGAATCTGAGACGCAAAGAAACACAAGAAAACGAGATTTCGAGACTCATTCAAAATGCCTCCAAGATTTCGAGATTGGAACAAAAATTTCCGAGACCGTAAATTTACCGGGTACCATTCGCCACCCCTAATATTACGGTGCAGTCGCCCATTGCCAATAAGTACTAATTTGTTCCAAAGGCAAACAGGTTTTCGCCCAGCCTGTTTATAGTTCCGAAAGCTGTGATTTTTCACAGTTGCGTGGTGCTAATAACTACTAATTCGCTTCGACGAATGGCTAACGCTCGAAAAGTCAGTTTTCGAATCTCTTTTCGGGGGCCAATTCACATTATCGACTAAGTATCAACTCAGTTTATAAAACCAAACTTCCCACCGACGCAGCCGACGCAGCCCCACAGTTATTTTTAGAAACCTACCCACCCCCCCCCCCCCAAATAAGTATAGCTTGCAATACAAGTACTTGGGTTGTTTTCTTCTTTCGGTTCACCTATGACGATGTTCTTATTACATTGCTTCAAATCATAAACTTAGCAATACCGGTAATTTAGTCTATTTAAAATTTTTTACTATGCTACTCATATAGCTACAAAACAGGAGAAACAACAAACAGTATTGCCATTGTTTCTCCATGAAATAAACACCTTGTTACCTTTAAGGACATTTCGCAACGCTAAGTACTTCACCGGAAATCAATAATTAGCTGTTATCAGCAGTTCCTTTGAGTTGCCTGTGCACAAGTTTATCCGATACCAAACCCTTGACCTATCGCGCGTGCGACATGCTTGTCTACCTAAACTTGTATGTACAGACCATATGAGTTTCCTCGTCAGCGCAAATTTATGCGGTACTGGATAAACCAGTATGCAACCGTAAAAAACAAAACAGCACAATCCGTACCGAAGATTCAACCAGTGTTAAGGGCGTAAAACCTCTTCCACAATCTACACTTATAACACAAGTTGGGTCTGCGTCTGTTGGCTTGTGCAGGAGAACTAACTCGTGATACGATCACCTGAAAAAAATTACTCGAACCCAAGCTTACAACCAAGACTACTAGTTCGCTATAGACACTAGACCACATGACAGGCGCTAGACTCTTGTAGACAAACAATTATAAAAATAAATAAATCATGTGATACCATACACTTTGTTACCTTTAAGAACATTTCGCAATGCTAAGTACTTCACCGGAAATTAATAATATTAGCTGTTATCAATGTTTTTGGAGCAGTTCCTTTGAGTTGCCTGTATCCGATACGAACCCTTGACCTATCGCGTGTGGGACGCGCTTGTTGACCTAAACTTGTATGTACAAACCATATGAGTTCCTCGTTAGCGCAAATTTATGCGGTACTGGATAAACCACAATGCATCTATAAACACCAAAACAGTATAACCCGTACCGAAGATTCAACCAGTGTAAGAGCGTAAAAGGTTTTGCACAATCTACACTCATAACACAAGCAGGGTCTGTGTCTGTTGGCTTGTGCCAGGAGAACTAACGCGTGATACGATCCCCTGAAAAAAATTACTCGAACCCAAGCTTACAACCAAGACTACTAATTCGCTGTAGACACTAGACCACGTGACAGGCACTCGACTCTCGCAGACAAATAAATAAATAAATAAATAAATAAATAAATAAATAAATCAGGTGATGGCATAGCGTGGCTTTACACTTCGTGTAAGCCACACAAAAATGTGTCACAATTTAGCTATTTATACAAAGTTAGCTGATACCGGTGCAGCACACTGTTCAACGTAACACGAACTGTGTTGAATGTTTTACACAACTAAACAAGGTAGAACGAGTTTTCAGTCTCTTCGGCTGGTGGTTTAATGTTATTAGATTATTGGTAATCGATGGACCGGTAACCGTGGCCTTGTCACCACCTCGCCATCGATGCGTCATGATGCATGAAGTTGATGCATACAAGAACAGATTTTAATTTACACAAGGGCACCGGACGATCAAATTAAGCAAAAAAGCCTCTGAGTGATATTCCTGGGCTCCTTGTAATGTTTAAAGGACTGTTTAAGGAGTTGTTTTAATCAGCTAGAAAACTTTGATCTGTTCGGATTTCTTAGCTAAAGATTAAGTGCCCGAAAATTTTAGGGAATGAACTCTTCATTTCAGAATTTGCTAGCTGAACGTTACCTTCGAAGAACTTCTCTGCGAACTTTTTTCTTACCGAAAATGCTAGGCGACCTTTTTTAGAGCCAGAAATTTCAAAAATATCCCTTCCGAAAATCTAAGGGACTGTTTTTCCCTGCATTTCTCTGGTTGCGAATCTTTTAGGTGATGTTTTAGTAAGAAATCAGTAGCTTTTTGGCAATGCATTATCCGAAAGTCTTAGAACGGGTAGACTCTCCCGAACAGATATTTCATCGAAGTTTCTCGTTGATTACATAACATTTCGTTAATAGTTATCCTCAACGCTAAAACACAATATCGCGCAATTCACTGAAGGCAACTCCAACAACTTAAGTCACTTTGTATCTCGCCTATCATTTAACGCAGAGCAAACAATTTGCGGATTCGGTTTTAGTTGATTTTTTGAGCGGATCGACGGATTCAGCCATTAATTTTAGTGGATCGGCGGATTAACATACCCCTATTCACCCCCCTCTTATAAAGTAAGACTTGGAACGCGCAGATAGATCAATGACTACGTACGTAAAATATGTCACTATCAACAGAATGTGACGCAGCATTACTATCTAGTAAATATTTCATTTGCGACGCCTAAGCGAGCAGTGGTTGCTTTTTGACGTCATACTAGCTTCTCAACATGGCAAGGTCAATATCCCGGGTCAATATAAACATGTCAAAGGCATTGAACGATAAATGCTAGAGGTCTTTTTCCCTGAACGGACCCAGTTAACTATTCCAAAAGCATCGTTATTCTCAATATCCTGACTAGATCCGAGTCAAAATAGTTTTGTGTAATAACAGAGGTCGACCGTTAACCGGCTGTCATCAAAATACCTGCGTTTGTTAACCTTACAGACGTCGCGTGTCTAAACATGTTATTATTATTCCAGGCGTCATAGTGTCACGGTGTGTCACGGTTAAACGGTTTGAAAAGTTTAGCCTAAATTTTTCATTTATGTTGTTTGTAATCCGTGTCAATCTTCTCCATCCTTCACTATCCTTGTTCCTTTATGGTTTATTATTATCTCTTTAGTGTTTTTCTATCTTTGTAAAGTAATTTTGTCCATAGTAGAAATAACTGTGAGGTAACCCTTGTAACGGAATAATTAATTTAGTTCTTTGCACAAGCCAAATTGTTACAACTGCGAAAAACAACAGTTATGTTCAGAAAACGGGACATTTCCAATTTTTTTTCGGAGCCGAAAAAATCCCGGTAAAATAAAATAAAATTAAATATCATATTGATTGCGCTGAATTAGGGCATTTTTGGGGCAACCGTCCTTCAGAAAGAATTCTGCAGTACCTTCTGGCGCAACTCCCGAGCGCAAATCATTTCTCTTATTCGCGAAGAAATTGAAGTGTAAATAGACATTAACATAAACTTATGGTGCTTAGTTGAAACCTCAAACACGTTTGTTTTACCTTGAAGTACGGTTTGCCATCCTTTACCCAGCCGATCACAATATCAGCTCCTGCCATTCTGCCTTGCCCGCTGGAGATTCCAAATCCGACCCATCCAGTTGTTTGGGCTTCCACCGTGAAATAAATTTCTTTGTTTGCAGTGCTAACATTCCAATACAACTTCACTTTTTGATCTTCATCCAGAGGAGAAAAGAACGAATGCCCCAGCTTCAGATCAGCCAAGGATTTTCCCAAACACACAGAGATCAGCAAAATGTAAGCCAGTGTCTTCATAGCGTGCGTAGCAAGCGTTTCCGTGAAGCAAAGAGAGAAGAAACGGGGTTTTCGGCGTTTTGCCCGCGCAAAAAATGGGGCGAGAGCAAAAATAAGAAGGAGGGGGTGAGGGGAGGGGAAGGAAGGAAACGCTTGCAGCCAAGTATTGTGATTTTCAAATACTCCGTTTGCCAGCGAACGGAGCTCGTGATTGGCTGGGCTAGTCGAACATGTGTCAATCAAAGGTCTTAAAGTTCTAAGTGCCGGAAAGAACGTTTGAAGCTTGCATTTGTGTACAAAAAGCGTTAACTTTTCTCTCGAAACGAGTATTTAGTCCCGAGCTTCGACAGTGCGGTAGGAATCCTGTAGTGCAATGCCGACGCTTTGGTATTTCGAAACCTGACTATTACTGCAGATGCAATTGCGACACAATTTGCAGCTGTTCCTTTAATTTTAACATCACTTTCTTGAATGCCACATGCGCCAAGGACAAGATAAATAAACCACGGGACAGAAAATTCGTCTTACTGCATGGGAAAACTGAGTGATTTCGACTGGCTTGTTTCATGGCATGCTTTCGGATTTTATCATGTAGGTACTCTGACATTTCATTAGAAGCATTTTTGTTGAGAGAATTTAGAACCTCTGGGTACAATTCTGAATGACTTGTTATAGTGAGCCGCGGCATGCCAGTTTTTATTACATATTTGCCTTACCAAACAGTTAGTCTTCTCGAGTACAAGGATTATACAAACGTGACTTGAATACTTCTCACAGATTTGTGCTAAAACTTCACCCTTGCGGTCCTTCCTTTAGACGGATTGAGTAGAAATATAGCTCGATTATAAATAACCAAATTTAACTTTGAAAGCCTGCATTGGTCACCTGGAGTCATCAAGATTTCTCCGTCGTATGCTCTTTGTTTCAGACATATTTTGACAAGTTAGAGTTTGTTTTGGTTCAAAGTTCACAACCGCTACGAAAGGCCGAAGATTTAATTTGATGAGTGGCTTTGCCGCTCACGATCACAGGTTCGTCACTAAAAAACGAAAAAAGAATCTCTGGCACCTAGGGTAACCTTGTATGATTCTTATTAGACGGAAAAATAAGGTGATCCAAGATTTCGAATCTTGCGAAAACAAGGATTACAAACGCGACTTTGAATGCTTGATGATGACAGCGTGAAATCAGTCAGGCATGAAAGGTTAAGTGGGCGGTTTTGAAAATCACAATGCTTGGCTGCAAGCGTTTCCTTCCTTCCCCCCCCCCACCCCCTCCTTCTTATTTTTGCTCTCGCCCCATTTTTTGCGCGGGCAAAACTCCGAAAACCGCCATTTCCGAGTTCCCTTGTGCCTCTGTTTCAAAGCGAATCTACGTACGAAACCATTCTTTGCAAATGACTTTGATTTGCATGAAAATGAAACTGAATGCAGAACTCATTTGCATATGAAACGATTCGCACTTAGACTCGTTTTGAAACAGAGGCACAAGAGAACTCGGAAATGGCTTATTGTGATGTTATCGGTAATTACGAGCTACCAAAAGGCAAAACAGGTGCTACGTTTTTTACAGTCGAAGTTAAGTACCATGACAGCCACCTTGGAGACAGTAAAAATCGCCGTAGAGAGGGATGGTAGGGTTGTAATATGACGTCTGATTTTTAAACGTTCTTAAGACATTTTGCGGACTTTTGTGCATGTTCGTAAGGCAAGTAACGTAGGCGTTGCTCCTTGTTCCGGTGTCAATACAAGCAGAATCACGTACTGATTGACCTTCAAGTCAGGAGGATTAGTAAGTTTTAAGCCTTCGACGACCAAGCTTCCACCAAAAAACCCCGCTTTTTAACGCTTAATCGACTTTATTGCTTGAATCAAGGTTCTTATATACACAATGGTAGCTAACTTTTAGGTGTTACAAAATACAGAGGGTAATAAAGTTTCCATCGGCATAAACAACTTATTTACGACATAACCGCAATTTTACAGGTATGGGCACATGGGTGAACACTTACGTAAATCCTGCGGAACTAGAAACTTATCAGAACAGAATCCCGTGCTTATCTTGTTCTTGGAAGGAGCTAGTGTTCCTATATATTTATAGACGAAAGCACGTACGAACTAGTTTTCTATATTCCACGCGACACGTAGTACGAATATTTGCACGGATACTCTAACAACAAGGTTTATACATAGATCATATTTCCGGTTGTAATTACCGTAAAAGCCTTTCCAATTGTGCCTCGTGTAGCGCGTACAAGAAGTGAATGAGGTAACGTACCGCTCTCGCACAGCGCAGAGCATGCATTGTGGTCCGCTGAAAACGAGGCTATACCACAGCACAAAGCATTGTCGTCCGCTGAAAGCGGGGCTGAAAACCACAGCGAAATCTCAAATTTTGATACCTTTCTTTTGTATTTAGATTATGAAATGCTGCTACGCTCGGGGCGTTACGCTCACTTCCGCAGCAATAATTGATCAAGGTCCCATTTCCAGTCGTTGCCCATAACTAACACCCAACTTTTTACGGCAGCCAGAAAGACTGAGCGCAGAAAGTAGCGAGAGTTAAAGGACCGAGAAATAGGAAAGGAGAAGGGCACTGAATACAAAACTTTCGAAACGGGCAATCGCAAAAAAATAAAACAGACGAAACAAATTGTGGCTTATGCACATGCGCCCAATTAAAATAGTGTACATTTTTGTATCTAATTTTGGGGAAATTTATCCGCTTGGTAAATAAAAAAAACTTTTCAGCAATTCTAAGGTTTTTCTAGCGTCATGGTAGCAAAAAAAAATTGATTCAGTTGATTGTTAATAGCAGTCGAGTGTCCTTTCCGTGTGTGAGCTCGCGATAAACCCAGCGTTCGCCCAAGCATCAAAACAGTTCGACGCTAATCGAACCTCACAATCCCCGCTTCAATTTGCAAACAACATCCCAATTTCTAGCATTTTCATAGCCCTGGATACATTAGTAAGTATAATGGGTCATTTTACCACCATTTTTGCACCAAAACTGATTACGCTGTTTTTCAATTTGCTACGCCAGAATACCGTCGATAGCCAAAACCGCCTGCGGATAGTTCTATCCTACCATCTGCTTTTCAAGAATATCCATAACCGGGGTCCGGATAAGGAAATGTGGACCACTGGAGCACGCGCGAATAGCCAACCAAATTCAAGGAGTTAGGATTCCGGGCCGCTGGAAAGCTGGATAAAAAATAAGAATTTAATTAAACAACCGTATTTCAATGTCCAAAAAGAACGACTAAATGAACAAATTAAAAACTGACAAGTTATGGAATCCAAAATTCCAGGAGGGCGCTTTAAAAGGTGGATCTCGACTTAAGGTGATTCCTCAAAAAATTAAAGTTAGCGATGTATTTGTTTTGAAACTCACCGTGAATGTTTTCTATCAAGCACTGTTTTCGAAAAGACAATAAAAATCATAGGTCACTATGCTCGCTTAAGAGATGTGATGGACCATCTTTCCCAGTTTGTGTTTGTACTCGGGCTAATCACGCACGTCCAAGTTACATTTTGAGGACGCTGGATGCATACTTTATTAAACTAATACTTGGAAAAAAAAACTTGACAGGTAGGAAATCCGAGCACGGACGTAAAGCGTTCATATAGCCGTTGTTTTCGCCGCATCCCAGTGTAACGGATTTTTGCACGCTTTCATCTACATCTTTTTTTTTTCGTCCGATATTTTTTGTATTTTTTTTAATCAAAGAAGGTAATATGTACACTATTATTACGCAATAAAAATATAAGTTACCATGCTCGCTTACAAGAAAACGAACATTTATTTCGCTATCGAGCTTAGCTTGAGGGAGATTTCTTTCGTTGTGTACCTGCACGCGCTTATTTGGGTGCGCTAATGACGCGAAAATCGTGCGCAGTGGGGATGGGCCATGCAACACTCAGGAATAGGCCATTTTACAGTTGTGTGCTTAGTTACCTGGCCATGAATGCAAGCGAGGCTGCAGGTGACCTTGCTTTGATACAGACCTCTCTGCTTTTCTCATGTAAATGTAAACTAGTTAGCATAAGAACAACTTGATTTGCACAATAAAAGCAGTGAGGTCTGTATCAAAACAAGGTCAACTCCAGCCTCGCTGCCATTCAGAGGCCACGTCACTAAGCAGACGTGTTCGCTCGGAACTGCTAGGTAACAACGTGATATCAGTCGATGAATATTCAAAAATTGTCACAGCGCAGCAATTAGATGATAGGATCATGCACATCATGCACATTGGTTTGATGCACATTTCACGTCTCAAATATAATAGTTGAATTGGGAGATCTTAATCAAATGATAATTTAAACTAATTTTCTTTGTTGGAGAAGTAATTTCAAAAACTCGTGCTTCGGGTTTCATCAGGTTTCCAAACGTTCGAAAACAATAAAACCACTCGGCCTGCGGCCTCGTGGTTTCAAATGTTTCTCGAGTTTGGAAACCTGATGAAACCCTCGCACTCGTTTTGAAATATTACTTCTCAAACTCATTTTAAAATAATTCATCAAGTTCAAGCAGAGGAAATCACGACTTTGTTTGGATACCTGATCTTAATTAGCATGGATTTTTACATTTTTATTTGTTTGTTTTCTTCGTAGTTTTAGTTTTGATTGAGAAGATACTACACTCAAGACACTGTTTGACCATATTTTCAAACACCCGCAACGCGTCGTATTTTCACATTTCTACTCGGTGTTTGGAAATGTGGTCTAACACGATCTTTCGTATTTCATATATTCAGCATCGAATACATTGTGGCTTGCATTTTTATTAACGCGAGTTGTCAGAGGGATTCGTGACCTCCTAACACTCTAGATCAGGCTCTTTCTTCAACGGAGTAATGATGATTGGCCTGGAAAGCAATTTCTTCCTATAACACTAAGAAATAAAAGAGAAAAGATTATTAAAGAAAGAACGAACATCGTGCCCAGAGTCTGCAGCAACTGTGAGTTGGAGTCTCTGGAGAGGTATCATGTCACGTCCAGCAGCCAAGTCTACCGTTCATTGAAAGCTGTCACATGATATTGGAATCCCCTTTGAAAGATGAGTTATTGATGCTGTATAACCTGGGAACGTTCTCCACAAAATTAGTTAAATGCATACTGTACTGCGACGATTAATGCCCTTATTTCATCTGTTTTGGTTGATAGGGAGGCAGTTCACATTTTAAGTCAGTATCTCGTGACTTTGGTTCTAAATGCTTACCGGGAACGGTTTGTAGCCAGCTATGCAGCAATCAAGTGCGTAAACTATGCGTCGTCCGTGTTTTGATAACTTTTACTCAGTTCAGAGATAAACTTAACTGTCCTTTTTCATAAAGGGTTCGGGACACTGAAAATGAACGGACTTAAATGGTCATAGAATTATCTGAAATATCTTTAAAAAATGGCTTCAAACTGTCAGAGAAATATAAAGAAACCCAAAGGCCTTACAGCGCTGATTATATTACCGTGAACACTTAAAATATGTCTGGAATGTTTATTGTGTTGTAACCAATCACATGTGAGATCTTCACACCACAGAAACCACAAGGCAACGAATGGTTTCCTAACGGGCACGGAACAAATTATTTTCGTTTTGTTTTAACATTCAGTCTTTTTACAAGCAAGTAAACAATTACTTTTCCTTCCCATTTGTTTGCAGTATGTGCTATAATAGCGAAAAATACAGGTTTGAGCGATTTTGAAATAAATTACAAAGCCGATGTGCCGGCGGACGCACGCGACGGTTTGGCGTGCGAATTTTCAAACTTTTTGTAACGATCGAAATCGGAATAATTAGTTACGCCTGATCGCAAATTTGTTCGGCGGTCTTTCCAGTTTGCGATCTTGCGATCAAGGAACTTCTGCCGGCACAGTAGTTCGAGGGTTCAATTGTTAGCCCACACAAATCAACCCTTGTTCTACAAAAAATATTGGCAAGGATTATGCTAATCACGATTGTTGATGTGATGTCGTTACATGGAAAGCTGGTCGCCGTCGCGTCGCGTTGGCTTCTAAATTTTTTCTTTCTAAACTCGAACGATGACCTGGATGCGGTCCTCAGCACTGATCTTGGGGAACAGCGGTGTTTTAAATTCCTAATAAGACAGTTTGTATCTTAAACAAAACAAAAATAATTTGTTCCGTGGCCGATTAAGGAAACGGTTCGTTGCCTGTGGTTTCTGTGGTGTGAAGATCTCGCATGTGATTGGTTACAACACAAACATTCCAGACATATTTTAGGTGTTCACGGTAATATAATCAGCGCTGTAAAGGGGCATGCATGAGCAACATTGAATACCATAAACACGAACTATACATTTATCAAGTTTATCTCAATTTTGTGATAATACATTGTTCGTGGCTAGTCTTTCGCGGCTCTTTCGTTTCGTCCCGGCCAAGGAATTCTTCAGAGAACTTTCTGCTTGGCAAAATCGTTGGGCATCGCGCCTAAAAGTTCCGTTCGTTAACAAAATGGTGACAGCCTTCTCGCTTTATACTGCATAAGGATCCCTAGCCGCACAAATTCATAAATGCAAATTGACAATAAAGTTAACAGTTGTGATAATACACAGTTGGTGGCTAGTCTTGAGCAGCGCTTTCGCTTTCTCCAGGCCAAAATATTCATCAGAGACCTATCTGCTTGGCAAACTCGTTGAAATCGACCACCAACTACCAACTTTTCCGATAAACAGACAAAGAATTTGTCCTCTTCTGTTATATGCAAATTAGTACCATTACGCTTGCAAAACAATGCAAAAGAAACAAGACTCTTCTGAATTCATATCTAAATTTATTATCCAGCTTGAAATAGACCTATAACTTGACGTGATTATGTTACCCTTCCCCCAGCTATATACAATTGTACAAACCTGAATATACTTTTTTTAACATATATGATCGTAAATATTACATATTAGTATATACTAAAACAGTGGATAGTGTTAAACGCGCGCGCTGATTGGCTCGTCAAACTCCGGATATCCTGTGCTATCTACCTCCAAGCGGCCTCCGAGCAACTCAAGAGAAAATGGCGTCCCGGTTTGCAGCCGTGACAAGTGAAGAAGTCATCCAAATTAATTTTTGTGGTGTGTATTATCTCATTGTTTTAGTATATACTAAAACAACTATTCACCTCAGTGTCGGTGGCTAGCGTTGGATATTTACCACGCCGCTTCGCGGCTCGGTAAATATCCACCGCTAGCCACCTCCACTTCGGTGAATAGTTGTTAATTATCTACTACTAAGAATCAGCACATAAAGCGCATAAAGCACATAAAGCACATAAAGGTCTCCCTTAATGAAACTAAAGGTTTCATATACCTCTACCTGGAGAATGCAGCAAAGAGAAATATTTTCATTGAGGTAAATTCCAAAGAAAGTCACGTTAGTAATCTCAGGAAATTCACTTGACTTCGTGGTTGGGGGACGGGGGAGGGAGAGGGGAGAGGGGAAGCGGTCTAAACCTCCCGCTTTCCGTACCTTATCTCCTGACTCCCGCCCTTGTCCGTCTTGAAGAAATGATGTGCTTCATGTGTTCACTTCTACTATTTTGCTGGGATTCCCCACTGGAGATGAACTTGAAGGTTTCGTATGATAACAAACTCCTCATAGACGTACAAAACAAACTGGTCGAAAGTTTTGCAGAAAACAAAAAAAAAATGCAGTTTCGCGGATTTGCTATTTTAGATCTGTCGATAACTCTCAAACTGACATATGATCCCATTAAGTCAGTATCTAAACAGTAGTTTGTTGTTTCATTTACAGATCATCAGCCAGTACAGGGACCCCGCAGGCGGTTAGCACATCATAGAGTTGTCCAGCAGTTACGTGCGGATATTTATAAGCAATATACTCTAACATAGCCTCAGCTGGGTTCCGAGTGCGATTGTCAAGGAAACGAATTTGGTCTGGGGTAAAGCCAAACTTCTCGGCAATCAGCTTCCACTCTTCTCCACCTAAACAAAATACAAAAATAGTGAACGAATCAACCATGTTTGTTTCAAGAAGATTGTTACAAGAAGATTGTTTCTGAGAGTTGAAAGTTTCCAATCCCTGACCCAAATGCCAAATCGTCGGAATAAATGTTCTCTCAATATGAAAAAACAGTGATTGAGACTTTTTAAACTGAAAAAAGGCAATCTTTATAGCCTTACCACTCAAAGAAACGGTTATCCTTCTTATCTGTGAAAGAGGAATGTCTCGTATAGCAAGAGTTTCAGGTAGCAAAGGACCTGGAAAAGAATCAAATGTGAGTATTTTAAATAGGCAGCGTCACCACAACTGAGTGACTTGGAAAATGCCATGAAAGCACTTTGGAGTTGTTCTGCTGCGATGTACTGTCTCCCACTGTCGTTTGATATTCTTCAAGGTTGATCGAACATTTTGTAAGCTCAATACACTTTGCCGAACACGAAGTCAATAGATAGATCGCACATGTTATGATTTGTTTTTTCCAAAAAAATCGCGCAGTCTTTTTAAAAATTTTTACATGTCAAGAAACGTGTCACATTGCAATATTTCAGTTAAGGAAATTATCATCCCCTTCCTAAAAGAAGCCCAAAAAAAAGACACGAAAAAAGCAAAACGACACCATAGAATTATTAAACATTGGGCAAAAATATAAAAGCACAATTATAAACACAGGTCTAAACCCAAACTCAAACCCAAGGTCATACGTAAAGACATAAGCGCGGCACATAAACAGTTAGAAAACAAAACCTATCAGGGAGGAACATTCAAAATTTTTAAAAAGACTGCGCGATTTTTTTGGAAAAAACAAATCATAACATGTGCGATCTATCTATTGACTTCGTGTTCGGCAAAGTGTATTGAGCTTACAAAATGTTCGATCAACCTTGAAGAATATCAAACGACAGTGGGAGACAGTACATCGCAGCAGAACAACTCCAAAGTGCTTTCATGGCATTTTCCAAGTCACTCAGTTGTGGTGACGCTGCCTATTTAAAATACTCACATTTGATTCTTTTCCAGGTCCTTTGCTACCTGAAACTCTTGCTATACGAGACATTCCTCTTTCACAGATAAGAAGGATAACCGTTTCTTTGAGTGGTAAGGCTATAAAGATTGCCTTTTTTCAGTTTAAAAAGTCTCAATCACTGTTTTTTCATATTGAGAGAACATTTATTCCGACGATTTGGCATTTGGGTCAGGGATTGGAAACTTTCAACTCTCAGAAACAATCTTCTTGTAACAATCTTCTTGAAACAAACATGGTTGATTCGTTCACTATTTTTGTATTTTGTTTAGGTGGAGAAGAGTGGAAGCTGATTGCCGAGAAGTTTGGCTTTACCCCAGACCAAATTCGTTTCCTTGACAATCGCACTCGGAACCCAGCTGAGGCTATGTTAGAGTATATTGCTTATAAATATCCGCACGTAACTGCTGGACAACTCTATGATGTGCTAACCGCCTGCGGGGTCCCTGTACTGGCTGATGATCTGTAAATGAAACAACAAACTACTGTTTAGATACTGACTTAATGGGATCATATGTCAGTTTGAGAGTTATCGACAGATCTAAAATAGCAAATCCGCGAAACTGCATTTTTTTTTTGTTTTCTGCAAAACTTTCGACCAGTTTGTTTTGTACGTCTATGAGGAGTTTGTTATCATACGAAACCTTCAAGTTCATCTCCAGTGGGGAATCCCAGCAAAATAGTAGAAGTGAACACATGAAGCACATCATTTCTTCAAGACGGACAAGGGCGGGAGTCAGGAGATAAGGTACGGAAAGCGGGAGGTTTAGACCGCTTCCCCTCTCCCCTCTCCCTCCCCCGTCCCCCAACCACGAAGTCAAGTGAATTTCCTGAGATTACTAACGTGACTTTCTTTGGAATTTACCTCAATGAAAATATTTCTCTTTGCTGCATTCTCCAGGTAGAGGTATATGAAACCTTTAGTTTCATTAAGGGAGACCTTTATGTGCTTTATGTGCTTTATGCGCTTTATGTGCTGATTCTTAGTAGTAGATAATTAACAACTATTCACCGAAGTGGAGGTGGCTAGCGGTGGATATTTACCGAGCCGCGAAGCGGCGTGGTAAATATCCAACGCTAGCCACCGACACTGAGGTGAATAGTTGTTTTAGTATATACTAAAACAATGAGATAATACACACCACAAAAATTAATTTGGATGACTTCTTCACTTGTCACGGCTGCAAACCGGGACGCCATTTTCTCTTGAGTTGCTCGGAGGCCGCTTGGAGGTAGATAGCACAGGATATCCGGAGTTTGACGAGCCAATCAGCGCGCGCGTTTAACACTATCCACTGTTTTAGTATATACTAATATGTAATATTTACGATCATATATGTTAAAAAAAGTATATTCAGGTTTGTACAATTGTATATAGCTGGGGGAAGGGTAACATAATCACGTCAAGTTATAGGTCTATTTCAAGCTGGATAATAAATTTAGATATGAATTCAGAAGAGTCTTGTTTCTTTTGCATTGTTTTGCAAGCGTAATGGTACTAATTTGCATATAACAGAAGAGGACAAATTCTTTGTCTGTTTATCGGAAAAGTTGGTAGTTGGTGGTCGATTTCAACGAGTTTGCCAAGCAGATAGGTCTCTGATGAATATTTTGGCCTGGAGAAAGCGAAAGCGCTGCTCAAGACTAGCCACCAACTGTGTATTATCACAACTGTTAACTTTATTGTCAATTTGCATTTATGAATTTGTGCGGCTAGGGATCCTTATGCAGTATAAAGCGAGAAGGCTGTCACCATTTTGTTAACGAACGGAACTTTTAGGCGCGATGCCCAACGATTTTGCCAAGCAGAAAGTTCTCTGAAGAATTCCTTGGCCGGGACGAAACGAAAGAGCCGCGAAAGACTAGCCACGAACAATGTATTATCACAAAATTGAGATAAACTTGATAAATGTATAGTTCGTGTTTATGGTATTCAATGTTGCTCATGCATGCCCCTTTACAGCGCTGATTATATTACCGTGAACACCTAAAATATGTCTGGAATGTTTGTGTTGTAACCAATCACATGCGAGATCTTCACACCACAGAAACCACAGGCAACGAACCGTTTCCTTAATCGGCCACGGAACAAATTATTTTTGTTTTGTTTAAGATACAAACTGTCTTATTAGGAATTTAAAACACCGCTGTTCCCCAAGATCAGTGCTGAGGACCGCATCCAGGTCATCGTTCGAGTTTAGAAAGAAAAAATTTAGAAGCCAACGCGACGCGACGGCGACCAGCTTTCCATGTAACGACATCACATCAACAATCGTGATTAGCATAATCCTTGCCAATATTTTTTGTAGAACAAGGGTTGATTTGTGTGGGCTAACAATTGAACCCTCGAACTACTGTGCCGGCAGAAGTTCCTTGATCGCAAGATCGCAAACTGGAAAGACCGCCGAACAAATTTGCGATCAGGCGTAACTAATTATTCCGATTTCGATCGTTACAAAAAGTTTGAAAATTCGCACGCCAAACCGTCGCGTGCGTCCGCCGGCACATCGGCTTTGTAATTTATTTCAAAATCGCTCAAACCTGTATTTTTCGCTATTATAGCACATACTGCAAACAAATGGGAAGGAAAAGTAATTGTTTACTTGCTTGTAAAAAGACTGAATGTTAAAACAAAACGAAAATAATTTGTTCCGTGCCCGTTAGGAAACCATTCGTTGCCTTGTGGTTTCTGTGGTGTGAAGATCTCACATGTGATTGGTTACAACACAATAAACATTCCAGACATATTTTAAGTGTTCACGGTAATATAATCAGCGCTGTAAGGCCTTTTGGGTTTCTTTATATTTCTCTGACAGTTTGAAGCCATTTTTTAAAGATATTTCAGATAATTCTATGACCATTTAAGTCCGTTCATTTTCAGTGTCCCGAACCTTTATGAAAAAGGACAGTTAAGTTTATCTCTGAACTGAGTAAAAGTTATCAAAACACGGACGACGCATAGTTTACGCACTTGATTGCTGCATAGCTGGCTACAAACCGTTCCCGGTAAGCATTTAGAACCAAAGTCACGAGATACTGACTTAAAATGTGAACTGCCTCCCTATCAACCAAAACAGATGAAATAAGGGCATTAATCGTCGCAGTACAGTATGCATTTAACTAATTTTGTGGAGAACGTTCCCAGGTTATACAGCATCAATAACTCATCTTTCAAAGGGGATTCCAATATCATGTGACAGCTTTCAATGAACGGTAGACTTGGCTGCTGGACGTGACATGATACCTCTCCAGAGACTCCAACTCACAGTTGCTGCAGACTCTGGGCACGATGTTCGTTCTTTCTTTAATAATCTTTTCTCTTTTATTTCTTAGTGTTATAGGAAGAAATTGCTTTCCAGGCCAATCATCATTACTCCGTTGAAGAAAGAGCCTGATCTAGAGTGTTAGGAGGTCACGAATCCCTCTGACAACTCGCGTTAATAAAAATGCAAGCCACAATGTATTCGATGCTGAATATATGAAATACGAAAGATCGTGTTAGACCACATTTCCAAACACCGAGTAGAAATGTGAAAATACGACGCGTTGCGGGTGTTTGAAAATATGGTCAAACAGTGTCTTGAGTGTAGTATCTTCTCAATCAAAACTAAAACTACGAAGAAAACAAACAAATAAAAATGTAAAAATCCATGCTAATTAAGATCAGGTATCCAAACAAAGTCGTGATTTCCTCTGCTTGAACTTGATGAATTATTTTAAAATGAGTTTGAGAAGTAATATTTCAAAACGAGTGCGAGGGTTTCATCAGGTTTCCAAACTCGAGAAACATTTGAAACCACGAGGCCGCAGGCCGAGTGGTTTTATTGTTTTCGAACGTTTGGAAACCTGATGAAACCCGAAGCACGAGTTTTTGAAATTACTTCTCCAACAAAGAAAATTAGTTTAAATTATCATTTGATTAAGATCTCCCAATTCAACTATTATATTTGAGACGTGAAATGTGCATCAAACCAATGTGCATGATGTGCATGATCCTATCATCTAATTGCTGCGCTGTGACAATTTTTGAATATTCATCGACTGATATCACGTTGTTACCTAGCAGTTCCGAGCGAACACGTCTGCTTAGTGACGTGGCCTCTGAATGGCAGCGAGGCTGGAGTTGACCTTGTTTTGATACAGACCTCACTGCTTTTATTGTGCAAATCAAGTTGTTCTTATGCTAACTAGTTTACATTTACATGAGAAAAGCAGAGAGGTCTGTATCAAAGCAAGGTCACCTGCAGCCTCGCTTGCATTCATGGCCAGGTAACTAAGCACACAACTGTAAAATGGCCTATTCCTGAGTGTTGCATGGCCCATCCCCACTGCGCACGATTTTCGCGTCATTAGCGCACCCAAATAAGCGCGTGCAGGTACACAACGAAAGAAATCTCCCTCAAGCTAAGCTCGATAGCGAAATAAATGTTCGTTTTCTTGTAAGCGAGCATGGTAACTTATATTTTTATTGCGTAATAATAGTGTACATATTACCTTCTTTGATTAAAAAAAATACAAAAAATATCGGACGAAAAAAAAAAGATGTAGATGAAAGCGTGCAAAAATCCGTTACACTGGGATGCGGCGAAAACAACGGCTATATGAACGCTTTACGTCCGTGCTCGGGATTTCCTACCTGTCAAGTTTTTTTTTCCAAGTATTAGTTTAATAAAGTATGCATCCAGCGTCCTCAAAATGTAACTTGGACGTGCGTGATTAGCCCGAGTACAAACACAAACTGGGAAAGATGGTCCATCACATCTCTTAAGCGAGCATAGTGACCTATGATTTTTATTGTCTTTTCGAAACAGTGCTTGATAGAAAACATTCACGGTGAGTTTCAAAACAAATACATCGCTAACTTTAATTTTTTGAGGAATCACCTTAAGTCGAGATCCACCTTTTAAAGCGCCCTCCTGGAATTTTGGATTCCATAACTTGTCAGTTTTTAATTTGTTCATTTAGTCGTTCTTTTTGGACATTGAAATACGGTTGTTTAATTAAATTCTTATTTTTTATCCAGCTTTCCAGCGGCCCGGAATCCTAACTCCTTGAATTTGGTTGGCTATTCGCGCGTGCTCCAGTGGTCCACATTTCCTTATCCGGACCCCGGTTATGGATATTCTTGAAAAGCAGATGGTAGGATAGAACTATCCGCAGGCGGTTTTGGCTATCGACGGTATTCTGGCGTAGCAAATTGAAAAACAGCGTAATCAGTTTTGGTGCAAAAATGGTGGTAAAATGACCCATTATACTTACTAATGTATCCAGGGCTATGAAAATGCTAGAAATTGGGATGTTGTTTGCAAATTGAAGCGGGGATTGTGAGGTTCGATTAGCGTCGAACTGTTTTGATGCTTGGGCGAACGCTGGGTTTATCGCGAGCTCACACACGGAAAGGACACTCGACTGCTATTAACAATCAACTGAATCAATTTTTTTTGCTACCATGACGCTAGAAAAACCTTAGAATTGCTGAAAAGTTTTTTTTTATTTACCAAGCGGATAAATTTCCCCAAAATTAGATACAAAAATGTACACTATTTTAATTGGGCGCATGTGCATAAGCCACAATTTGTTTCGTCTGTTTTATTTTTTTGCGATTGCCCGTTTCGAAAGTTTTGTATTCAGTGCCCTTCTCTTTCCTATTTCTCGGTCCTTTAACTCTCGCTACTTTCTGCGCTCAGTCTTTCTGGCTGCCGTAAAAAGTTGGGTGTTAGTTATGGGCAACGACTGGAAATGGGACCTTGATCAATTATTGCTGCGGAGTGAGCGTAACGCCCCGAGCGTAGCAGCATTTCATAATCTAAATACAAAAGAAAGGTATCAAAATTTGAGATTTCGCTGTGGTTTTCAGCCCCGCTTTCAGCGGACGACAATGCTTTGTGCTGTGGTATAGCCTCGTTTTCAGCGGACCACAATGCATGCTCTGCGCTGTGCGAGAGCGGTACGTTACCTCATTCACTTCTTGTACGCGCTACACGAGGCACAATTGGAAAGGCTTTTACGGTAATTACAACCGGAAATATGATCTATGTATAAACCTTTGTTGTTAGAGTATCCGTGCAAATATTCGTACTACGTGTCGCGTGGAATATAGAAAACTAGTTCGTACGTGCTTTCGTCTTAAAATATATAGGAACACTAGCTCCTTCCAAGAACAAGATAAGCACGGGATTCTGTTCTGATAAGTTTCTAGTTCCGCAGGATTTACGTAAGTGTTCACCCATGTGCCCATACCTGTAAAATTGCGGTTATGTCGTAAATAAGTTGTTTATGCCGATGGAAACTTTATTACCCTCTGTATTTTGTAACACCTAAAAGTTAGCTACCATTGTGTATATAAGAACCTTGATTCAAGCAATAAAGTCGATTAAGCGTTAAAAAGCGGGGTTTTTTGGTGGAAGCTTGGTCGTCGAAGGCTTAAAACTTACTAATCCTCCTGACTTGAAGGTCAATCAGTACGTGATTCTGCTTGTATTGACACCGGAACAAGGAGCAACGCCTACGTTACTTGCCTTACGAACATGCACAAAAGTCCGCAAAATGTCTTAAGAACGTTTAAAAATCAGACGTCATATTACAACCCTACCATCCCTCTCTACGGCGATTTTTACTGTCTCCAAGGTGGCTGTCATGGTACTTAACTTCGACTGTAAAAAACGTAGCACCTGTTTTGCCTTTTGGTAGCTCGTAATTACCGATAACATCACAATAAGCCATTTCCGAGTTCTCTTGTGCCTCTGTTTCAAAACGAGTCTAAGTGCGAATCCTTTCATAGCAAATGAGTTCTGCATTCAGTTTCATTTTCATGCAAATCAAAGTCATTTGCAAAGAATGGTTTCGTACGTAGATTCGCTTTGAAACAGAGGCACAAGGGAACTCGGAAATGGCGGTTTTCGGAGTTTGCCCGCGCAAAAAATGGGGCGAGAGCAAAAATAAGAAGGAGGGGGTGGGGGGGGGGAAGGAAGGAAACGCTTGCAGCCAAGCATTGTGATTTTCAAAACCGCCCACTTAACCTTTCATGCCTGACTGATTTCACGCTGTCATCATCAAGCATTCAAAGTCGCGTTTGTAATCCTTGTTTTCGCAAGATTCGAAATCTTGGATCACCTTATTTTTCCGTCTAATAAGAATCATACAAGGTTACCCTAGGTGCCAGAGATTCTTTTTTCGTTTTTTAGTGACGAACCTGCGATCGTGAGCGGCAAAGCCACTCATCAAATTAAATCTTCGGCCTTTCGTAGCGGTTGTGAACTTTGAACCAAAACAAACTCTAACTTGTCAAAATATGTCTGAAACAAAGAGCATACGACGGAGAAATCTTGATGACTCCAGGTGACCAATGCAGGCTTTCAAAGTTAAATTTGGTTATTTATAATCGAGCTATATTTCTACTCAATCCGTCTAAAGGAAGGACCGCAAGGGTGAAGTTTTAGCACAAATCTGTGAGAAGTATTCAAGTCACGTTTGTATAATCCTTGTACTCGAGAAGACTAACTGTTTGGTAAGGCAAATATGTAATAAAAACTGGCATGCCGCGGCTCACTATAACAAGTCATTCAGAATTGTACCCAGAGGTTCTAAATTCTCTCAACAAAAATGCTTCTAATGAAATGTCAGAGTACCTACATGATAAAATCCGAAAGCATGCCATGAAACAAGCCAGTCGAAATCACTCAGTTTTCCCACGCAGTAAGACGAATTTTCTGTCCCGTGGTTTATTTATCTTGTCCTTGGCGCATGTGGCATTCAAGAAAGTGATGTTAAAATTAAAGGAACAGCTGCAAATTGTGTCGCAATTGCATCTGCAGTAATAGTCAGGTTTCGAAATACCAAAGCGTCGGCATTGCACTACAGGATTCCTACCGCACTGTCGAAGCTCGGGACTAAATACTCGTTTCGAGAGAAAAGTTAACGCTTTTTGTACACAAATGCAAGCTTCAAACGTTCTTTCCGGCACTTAGAACTTTAAGACCTTTGATTGACACATGTTCGACTAGCCCAGCCAATCACGAGCTCCGTTCGCTGGCAAACGGAGTATTTGAAAATCACAATACTTGGCTGCAAGCGTTTCCTTCCTTCCCCTTCCCCTCCCCCACCCCCTCCTTCTTATTTTTGCTCTCGCCCCATTTTTTGCGCGGGCAAAACGCCGAAAACCCCGTTTCTTCTGCTCTTTGCTTCACGGAAACGCTTGCTACGCACGCTATGAAGACACTGGCTTACATTTTGCTGATCTCTGTGTGTTTGGGAAAATCCTTGGCTGATCTGAAGCTGGGGCATTCGTTCTTTTCTCCTCTGGATGAAGATCAAAAAGTGAAGTTGTATTGGAATGTTAGCACTGCAAACAAAGAAATTTATTTCACGGTGGAAGCCCAAACAACTGGATGGGTCGGATTTGGAATCTCCAGCGGGCAAGGCAGAATGGCAGGAGCTGATATTGTGATCGGCTGGGTAAAGGATGGCAAACCGTACTTCAAGGTAAAACAAACGTGTTTGAGGTTTCAACTAAGCACCATAAGTTTATGTTAATGTCTATTTACACTTCAATTTCTTCGCGAATAAGAGAAATGATTTGCGCTCGGGAGTTGCGCCAGAAGGTACTGCAGAATTCTTTCTGAAGGACGGTTGCCCCAAAAATGCCCTAATTCAGCGCAATCAATATGATATTTAATTTTATTTTATTTTACCGGGATTTTTCGGCTCCGAAAAAAAATTGGAAATGTCCCGTTTTCTGAACATAACTGTTGTTTTTCGCAGTTGTAACAATTTGGCTTGTGCAAAGAACTAAATTAATTATTCCGTTACAAGGGTTACCTCACAGTTATTTCTACTATGGACAAAATTACTTTACAAAGATAGAAAAACACTAAAGAGATAATAATAAACCATAAAGGAACAAGGATAGTGAAGGATGGAGAGATTGACACGGATTACAAACAACATAAATGAAAAATTTAGGCTAAACTTTTCAAACCGTTTAACCGTGACACACCGTGACACTATGACGCCTGGAATAATAATAACATGTTTAGACACGCGACGTCTGTAAGGTTAACAACGCAGGTATTTTGATGACAGCCGGTTAACGGTCGACCTCTGTTATTACACAAAACTATTTTGACTCGGATCTAGTCAGGATATTGAGAATAACGATGCTTTTGGAATAGTTAACTGGGTCCGTTCAGGGAAAAAGACCTCTAGCATTTATCGTTCAATGCCTTTGACATGTTTATATTGACCCGGGATATTGACCTTGCCATGTTGAGAAGCTAGTATGACGTCAAAAAGCAACCACTGCTCGCTTAGGCGTCGCAAATGAAATATTTACTAGATAGTAATGCTGCGTCACATTCTGTTGATAGTGACATATTTTACGTACGTAGTCATTGATCTATCTGCGCGTTCCAAGTCTTACTTTATAAGAGGGGGGTGAATAGGGGTATGTTAATCCGCCGATCCACTAAAATTAATGGCTGAATCCGTCGATCCGCTCAAAAAATCAACTAAAACCGAATCCGCAAATTGTTTGCTCTGCGTTAAATGATAGGCGAGATACAAAGTGACTTAAGTTGTTGGAGTTGCCTTCAGTGAATTGCGCGATATTGTGTTTTAGCGTTGAGGATAACTATTAACGAAATGTTATGTAATCAACGAGAAACTTCGATGAAATATCTGTTCGGGAGAGTCTACCCGTTCTAAGACTTTCGGATAATGCATTGCCAAAAAGCTACTGATTTCTTACTAAAACATCACCTAAAAGATTCGCAACCAGAGAAATGCAGGGAAAAACAGTCCCTTAGATTTTCGGAAGGGATATTTTTGAAATTTCTGGCTCTAAAAAAGGTCGCCTAGCATTTTCAGGTAAGAAAAAAGT
Organism: Platygyra sinensis; assembly: GCA_019787425.1. Lineage (NCBI taxonomy): Eukaryota > Metazoa > Cnidaria > Anthozoa > Scleractinia > Merulinidae > Platygyra > Platygyra sinensis. The sequence goes on from JAHPZR010011650.1 coordinate 124,356, forward strand.
TCGCAGAGAAGTTCTTCGAAGGTAACGTTCAGCTAGCAAATTCTGAAATGAAGAGTTCATTCCCTAAAATTTTCGGGCACTTAATCTTTAGCTAAGAAATCCGAACAGATCAAAGTTTTCTAGCTGATTAAAACAACTCTTAAACAGTCTTTAAACATTACAAGGAGCCCAGAAATATCACTCAGAGGCTTTTTTGCTTAATTTGATCGTCGGGTGCCCTTGTGTAAATTAAAATCTGTTCTTGTATGCATCAACTTCATGCATCATGACGCATCGATGGCGAGGTGTGACAAGGCCACGGTTACCGGTCCATCGATTACCAATAATCTAATAACATTAAACCACCAGCCGAAGAGACTGAAAACTCGTTCTACCTTGTTTAGTTGTGTAAAACATTCACACAGTTCGTGTTACGTTGAACAGTGTGCTGCACCGGTATCAGCTAACTTTGTATAAATAGCTAAATTGTGACACATTTTTGTGTGGCTTACACGAAGTGTAAAGCCACGCTATGCAATCACCTGATTTATTTATTTATTTATTTATTTATTTATTTATTTATTTGTCTGCGAGAGTCGAGTGCCTGTCACGTGGTCTAGTGTCTACAGCGAATTAGTAGTCTTGGTTGTAAGCTTGGGTTCGAGTAATTTTTTTCAGGGGATCGTATCACGCGTTAGTTCTCCTGGCACAAGCCAACAGACACAGACCCTGCTTGTGTTATGAGTGTAGATTGTGCAAAACCTTTTACGCTCTTACACTGGTTGAATCTTCGGTACGGGTTATACTGTTTTGGTGTTTATAGATGCATTGTGGTTTATCCAGTACCGCATAAATTTGCGCTAACGAGGAACTCATATGGTTTGTACATACAAGTTTAGGTCAACAAGCGCGTCCCACACGCGATAGGTCAAGGGTTCGTATCGGATACAGGCAACTCAAAGGAACTGCTCCAAAAACATTGATAACAGCTAATATTATTAATTTCCGGTGAAGTACTTAGCATTGCGAAATGTTCTTAAAGGTAACAAAGTGTATGGTATCACATGATTTATTTATTTTTATAATTGTTTGTCTACAAGAGTCTAGCGCCTGTCATGTGGTCTAGTGTCTATAGCGAACTAGTAGTCTTGGTTGTAAGCTTGGGTTCGAGTAATTTTTTTCAGGTGATCGTATCACGAGTTAGTTCTCCTGCACAAGCCAACAGACGCAGACCCAACTTGTGTTATAAGTGTAGATTGTGGAAGAGGTTTTACGCCCTTAACACTGGTTGAATCTTCGGTACGGATTGTGCTGTTTTGTTTTTTACGGTTGCATACTGGTTTATCCAGTACCGCATAAATTTGCGCTGACGAGGAAACTCATATGGTCTGTACATACAAGTTTAGGTAGACAAGCATGTCGCACGCGCGATAGGTCAAGGGTTTGGTATCGGATAAACTTGTGCACAGGCAACTCAAAGGAACTGCTGATAACAGCTAATTATTGATTTCCGGTGAAGTACTTAGCGTTGCGAAATGTCCTTAAAGGTAACAAGGTGTTTATTTCATGGAGAAACAATGGCAATACTGTTTGTTGTTTCTCCTGTTTTGTAGCTATATGAGTAGCATAGTAAAAAATTTTAAATAGACTAAATTACCGGTATTGCTAAGTTTATGATTTGAAGCAATGTAATAAGAACATCGTCATAGGTGAACCGAAAGAAGAAAACAACCCAAGTACTTGTATTGCAAGCTATACTTATTTGGGGGGGGGGGGGTGGGTAGGTTTCTAAAAATAACTGTGGGGCTGCGTCGGCTGCGTCGGTGGGAAGTTTGGTTTTATAAACTGAGTTGATACTTAGTCGATAATGTGAATTGGCCCCCGAAAAGAGATTCGAAAACTGACTTTTCGAGCGTTAGCCATTCGTCGAAGCGAATTAGTAGTTATTAGCACCACGCAACTGTGAAAAATCACAGCTTTCGGAACTATAAACAGGCTGGGCGAAAACCTGTTTGCCTTTGGAACAAATTAGTACTTATTGGCAATGGGCGACTGCACCGTAATATTAGGGGTGGCGAATGGTACCCGGTAAATTTACGGTCTCGGAAATTTTTGTTCCAATCTCGAAATCTTGGAGGCATTTTGAATGAGTCTCGAAATCTCGTTTTCTTGTGTTTCTTTGCGTCTCAGATTCTTGAATTTTTGGCCGTGAGGTCTTCTAGTTTTGGATTTTTGTTTTTTGGCCAACGGTTTCGATCACTGAAACCATGATAAAATTGTTTATTTGATTAAAAATGTACGATAGCAGTCTTTCGAAAATGTAGGCCCTACAAGTAAGGTTTTTAAGTCGAAGATTAGTCGTCATGGCGTAACATTTTGGAACTCTTGACTTATCGATCTTACATTTATTTATCTTAAAATATCGTGTAGCTCATGTCTGGCTGCAAACAGTTTTCGAAACCGGCTCGGGCTCAGTTCTCTTCGTACAGAGTCGCGGGCTCGGATTTTGTTAAAACTTTCAAGTCTCGGTCTCGGATTTCAAACAAGATCTCGGCGTCTCAGCGAGTCTCCGATTTACCATTCGCCACCCCTAATATTATGATTTTAAAGGGGCAGTGTCACGAGGATTTTGCTGTTTTAGGTCAATTCTGTGCTAAGATCATTACTTCGAGGCTTTAATCATAAACAAAATGCTTCTGTAAAGTTACGACGAAGATATCAAATGAATTTTATCAGAAAGGGCTAACCATAATAAATTTCTTGAGGATTTTTGGAACACGTAACATCAAAACTTGAAAAAATTGGCCAATTTTTTCAAGTTTCAATCCACTTCCATCCATGCCATCCGTGCGACAGGCGACAGGAAACAGTTTCAGTACCTTCAAGTGGTCTTCAAAACAAAACTAGATCATTAGTTTTGGAATTCAATTGATGCGAAGACACCTTCTAGCTTTTTATAAAGTTGCCAAATAGCGTGACAATGCCCCTTTAAAGCAGTTGATACAAATATAGTTAATGGAGGGAGACTGGTTATGAAAGCCGGCGGACTTCAAAGGACTAACTCTTTGTTTTGGTTTATGGCATGTCACGTGATTGCGAAGGTGCACAGAATAGCCCTTTTCACGGTTAGCTTTCCACATTTGCATTACAATAAAATCTAGCATGTATGCGAGGCAATTTCGGGCTATTTGTAGCTTTAGCCCGAAATTGCCTCACATACATGCTAGATTTTATTGTAATGCAAATGTGGAAAGCTAACCGTGAAAAGGGCTATTATGAAGATAGCGAGCAGCGAGTGGCGTTGCCGCATCGAATTTGTGCGAGTTTATTCCATTTTTACGTACGATCTAGAGACGATTTAACTGAAATAATATGTGAAGAGGATTTATAAGTGATGCCGGGGGTCAACTGTTCCGTTCTTGGCTGCGGTTCGTGCGGAAGATCCAAGGGAATCGGAATTTTTAAGCTGCCTGTCGCGAAAGACGAGGCTCATTGATAAGGGCGCAACGACTGGCTCGGAGAGGTAACGAAAGCACGCCAAATCGACCAGGATTTCTGGGAGCAGATCAAAAACGACAAAGTGCACATTTGCGAGAAACATTTCAAACCCGAGGATATTGAAATATGTAATGGAGACTTTTAAAATTGCCTCCCTTGTTCATTTTCTTGGCAACTCCGACTAATGTCCTTCCTTCTGAAGATGTATGTAAAAACATACGAAACGTCAAGTTAAAGTTAAATAATTTTGCTTTCCAACATGCGTTTTATTGTCATGTTTGTAACTGCAGTTTGTGTGCTATTTCTCATGATCAATTGACGCCTGTCAAATCAAGTTTTCAGCTGACCAGTACCACGTGGCCATATCGCGGGCTAAAGTATATAGCTCGTCGAGGTCACGTGTTTTATTAAAGTTGACCGCTGACAACGTGCTGGTTTTCGACTAGATCGCGGGCTCATGTCAGGTAAAATTGTTTAAAACAGAGCTGGGTTGTTCGGAAGCCTGTTAACTCTAATCCAGTTTTAAAAATAAATCAAATGATAACTGTTTCTCCTATTCAAATGTTTTTTGCAGCTTTTGTTTTGTGTATCGGTTTTTGTGATTATTAGTAATGGTAATAGGACTGAGTAGAGTCCAATTCGGTCTGTAATCATACGAGTGATAACAAAATCGGACGACCGCGCAGCCGGAGTCCGATTTGTTTATCACGAGTATGATTACAGACAGAATTGGACGACACGAAGTCTTATTACCAATTAATCATAAAAATTACAATTTCCGAGAAAAGAAGAATAACAAAGTTATGAAATAAAGGGAAAATTTGCATATAATGTCGCTCTGAAATCGACAACAGTCAAAATGGATTTGCTGGTTGCCAAGTGACGAGCGAAAAACAAGCCTTATGTCAGTCAAAAACGCAACCATGCATGAAAAACGCTCAACTGCGCAGAACTTTGCGGAATTTGGTTAAAATTCCCAACGCTTGCCAGGGCAGTTTTTCCAGCAGGATTCAAGAGCCAAAGTCAATTATGATTCTTCTTTTCCTTGGCTTTTTGGGACGGGGATTTTCTTAAGTTGCTGGTGTTTTTTTTTAACACACTGAACTGTTTATTGAAAATTTAAAATGGCGCCGAGAGATTTTTGTAGCCATGCTGTATTTGGACGACGGCATACCGGTGAATTCTGCCACATTCGCTAATGAAGAAACTTGGTTTGAACTGATTGGAACTGCTGGACGAACATTCTCCTACAGCTGGTGGATTTGCTGAAGCTGCAGGCACCGAACTGTGCAAAGGGAATGTCGAAGAAATCGCAAATATCGAGCTGGATTGTACAGGCACGTATCCGCTAGCAATGTGAAACAATTCTCGTCTTTCACTGGCAGTTAAATGCATTAATGTGTTTGGCTTTACAACGTTCTACCTATGCTGCCATCCATGATTTAGTTGCTCGAGCGATGTTTTTGGAGGCTGTGGTTTTACTGCTATTTATTTCTGAAATTTCTCCGTCTGATACAAGGGGAAAACTTGGCTTGGTCTACTGTCATTGTTCCTGTATTTTGATTTTGTTAAACAAAATGAGGATTTTCGAGGGAGGAAATACTAGCGTACTGTACAGTGGTATTACAGCTGGGTGGATGTTTACCTCCGTTTGCCGCGGTTGTT
>JAHPZR010011651.1:0-2500 GCA_019787425.1 Platygyra sinensis
CAGATATTTATACTCAAATTTGAATTATAGTACAGTACTATAAATATATATAGAGTTACCCTAACATAAACATGAAAGCTAACCTCAAGCAAGCTGCAGCCGCAAGCAAAATTGGCAATGACGTAATGTTACCTAATATGGTAAGTGGTGTCTACCACCAAGTAGTTACCTCAAAACAATAACAGCATTTGGCTAAGTCTAAGGAAAACGACCGACGAGTTTTTTGTACGTTACTTTGAACTTGAAGGCTTATTTAGCTTGAGCTAGTTCTAAGACCAATAGACGCTCTGAATAGATGTAGGCATTTGCGAAATTTGAAGGTAAAATATATATTTATTTGTTTTTAGCCGTCGTCCTCAGGGTCCTCGGGTCGCGGTTGATTTTGGTTAAGGCCCTTATTTGTTTTTCATGCAGCACCTCACTGCGGGCGTGCCTTGAGGTGAGGTGCTCTATACGGCTTTACTACAGTTTACGTGATATAGTAACTTGCAGCAAGAGCAAATTTAAGTGAAATTTTGGTAAGTTTAAAGAGAGGTTGAAGGGAAAAAAAGGGTTATGGAACACCACCAGACAGTTGCCCGACCGCACAATGGCACCCCATGTTGTTTGGGCAACTGTTTGGAGTGTATCTACCAATTTTTAACTTCAAACTCTAATTTTAAAACAACACCAAATCTTCAAAATTTCCTATTTCCATAAATTTTACTAATCCTTTGAGAAAACTATCTATCTCCAAATATACCTAAAAATCACCAAAAATTTACAAAAACGACCCAAAACATAGATATGTGAATGAGCATATAGATTCTTGATTGCTTCAAACGTAAACGAGATATTCACGGCATTAGAAACATAATACCCAGCAAAAATACGGCTTTCATGTGTACCCCCGCCTTAACTAAGAGAGAATCGTAACTCTGAGCATGTGCAAATACAAACTAATTAAAATTTATTGTAAAGAATGATACTGACGACGAGGATACTTACTGGCCAAGAGGGTGGTAAAAATTAGAAGACAACTTCGACTGGTTGGGAGGACCGAAGCTAAGAATAACGTCTTACCATTGCAGTTTGCTTCTTTCGTGAACAGAAGGTTTGCGCCGGCGCTGACTTCCGTTTCGTCAACGATTGCCTAGCCATTTTTAAACGGTCGACGCCATCATTGGTAACCAAGCCTTTTAGAATGGAATCTGGTTTGCTTGCAGTTTGCTTTTTTAAATTTGACAGTTAAGGCAACTGTGTTAGTAACATGTGTTAGTCCTGTTTTATGATTAAACTTTGCGGAGATTAAGGGGCTCAACCTGTTAGTGTAGTGGTATAGGAGGGATGTTAGGAAACAGAGGTTCCAACAAATATCTTAAATTGACCTCTCCTCCAGGGGGGCTTTAGTCAGGGCAAACGAAACCAAATGTTGAAACATATAATAGAGGACTCTATGAGACTGCGTACGCTCTTTTTTAAACTTAAAAAATATTACCATTTCCAAGTTGTAGTGGGGAAACGATTTCAATCCCGGTCAGTATAAAACACGGACTGCAGACTGCAGACTGGGTATAAGACACGGACTGAGGTGTGAAATGAGGACTGAGCATTACCGACTGGATATAACACACGCACTCAGGTATAAAACGCAGAACGCTGACTAAACGCGGTCTATCGACTGCGGACTGGGTATAAAACACAGGCAAAGCTGGGTACAAAAACACCTGGTAACTGATCACGGTGCATGAAGGGAATGGTATTTTCGCGCCATAACTGGGTAAAACTGCGCATGAGCTAGCCCCCAAGATGGCCGGAATTGGAGGTAAGGCTGCGATTGTTTCCCATATTAATTATTTCTTTTCTCGAAGAGTTTCAATTTCCAAGATAGCAAAATTGTGATAGAAAATTGCCTTACTGGCTGTTGATATCTTAGAGAAGGCTACTGATCTGACTGATTCAATAGTTGCAACATCAATGAGCCAATAAACTTAACTAAAATTGCCACAGAACTAGCAAACACAACGGCATAAAGATTCTACTTATAGGGTCCAATGTGAAAACAAAATCCTTCGTTGAGCAGATCGAAGGCCATAAGTCACTAGGAGGCCAACGTTTGACCTGTTACTTTATCAAAATGCAGCAAAATAGACTGCAAAACAGTCGTTTTCGGAAGGCGAGAGGCACCGTAAGAGCCCGTGAACCTCGAGTGTGAAGAGGACGAGCCTCACACGCCCACTCGCCGTTTTTACACTCGCTCAAGACCTTTCGTTTGAATATGGACTGTTGCTCGCGTTCGCAAAAAAATACGACTTTTTTGCAGTCTAGTAGCACAATAGAGAATCAACCAATTTGCCTAATTTGACTTCTTTGTCTGAATTCACTCACCTTAGACACAAGTCCCTCGCACTTCCTGCATATTAGCGTCGAAAGGGAGTCACTCTCAGTAATTAAATTCCACACACATTTCGATTCTTCGAGGCAAGATTTTTGTCACTGCAGCTTTTTCAGCTCTACCGAA
>JAHPZR010011651.1:7500-12694 GCA_019787425.1 Platygyra sinensis
TGATGGGTCATTATTACCACTCTTTATTCAGTTGATGCTAAAATCAAGTGATAAAGAGTGGTTATAATGACACATCAAAATCTAAGTCTTGAATGTGCTGGAAACTGTTTTTGAGCCACCCTTAATGGCTTTCCTCGCGGGAAACAGCGCGGAATCCCACGTGGGCAATTAGAGGAAAGCGTCATCGATACGATTTTTACGTCGTCGAACATTTTCATTTTATATCAATATTATTATTAATGGACCCCAATGTAAACTAACTGAATTTTCAGTAATTGTGTTATCCAATAAACTTATTCAGTTATACAGGTTTTCGTATATGCGATTCCGTACACGTATTCCGCTGACATGCTTGAGAAAAAAATAGTGATCAAGTTTACTTTTGATAATGCAGACGACTCTCGTGGACTATCTGCGACTTGCTGTGTTGTTTAAACACGATACTCGGTGTTTTTTTTCTTGTTTTTTTCTGATGGTCCTTGCTAGCATAAGGATATTTCGGCCCAACCCCGGATCGCTTTCTGCTAGAAAATATACAAATTTCAGTCTAACCGCTGTTGAAAAAATGACAGTGCTGATTGCGCTATGATCTGTGTGTTATCACTGTTACTTAGATGAGTCAAATGTAAACTGTAGAAACAACACTGCAATTAACCCTTTAAACTGGCAAATTTCTGTGAATTTTTTATGGCTTTTCTGGGCATAATAAATCTCTAGAATTTCGTGATCGCGTATAAGAAGTGCAATTGATAATAGGGCTGTTTAATAACCCAAGGCTTCAAATTTTCTTTATGACGTCAGTATTTGGCTGTTGGATGTTTCGATAAGCGAACACACTAGCTCAGATCTGGTTAAGTTGACGGTTTATAAGTGTTTTTCGAGCCATTGTCCACTGCAGAGCCCCCGGGCTAGCATAATAAAGCTAGAATGTTGGGTAGAGGCAAACTCTGAAAGAAACCAGAGGTGAGAGATGATTTGACGGTGACTGCAACGCCCGCGGGGGGGGGGGGGGCATTTGATATATCCCTGGGTGGGAGGTTGCGGCCCGGCCCCCCATACCCTGACCCCAAATATCGCTGATTTTCCTACCCTGCTTAAGACAGAATTCCGATTTTTTTGATACCCAGTTTAAAGACATAGATTAAAAGTTGCGGTTACAAATTGTGTGGCTTTCTTGTTGTGTAATCAGTGGAATTTTAATGGTGCCTGGTATCAATGCCAAAGTCAACGGAAGACAATAATAATCTACAAGAGCTTGTAAAAATTGCCATTTATGGTCCAAGAAAAAGATATCCCATTTAAGACAAAATTGATGAATCTGATACCCTGATTAAGACAAAAAATGACAAAATTCGATACTCTGCTTAAGACAAAAATCCCGAAAAAACATACCCTGGTCTGGCCGCACCTCCCCATTAAGCTCTTATAAGGGAGTACCCCCCCCCCGGGCCTGTAACGCCAAAGCTTATTCGTATGGAAACATGGCGGTTCATGAGTAAAGTTGTCTCTCTGGCCGTTCTGTGGGTGGGTAACAAGACCTACAAAGGCAATTTGGACTAATTTTTTGACTTCTAAAGAATGCAACCGGCGCAATATTTTGCCGGTAGAATTGGCTGGCTCGACACTTATGAAAAGCACAGGAAACAGAGGTAGGTTGTGTGGCATGCCATTGACACTGCGTATTTCCCAGGCATTCCTTTCAGTCAGGAATAGGAAATTTTACAGGTTTGCAAGCGTAGCTCTAATCGAATGGTGGCTGTTCAGTTTGTTTCTTAGTTTCTTAGTTTCTTAGTGACAGAAAGGAAAAGGCTTGAAGTTTGCTTTAAATGTAAAATTCTGGATTTAGAATTATTTTTTCATTAAAAACTTTCAAGGCAAAACATGTGTGTTTTTTGTTGGTTTTCGAATGACTGTAGTAGAAAACGGACATATGAAACGAAATTCAGAGCAGTAGTCAGTTGATTGACTTCAAACGCTTCTCAAATTTTCACTTTGCCATAACAAGAGATAATTGTGGTCATATCTTCAGATATGTGGAAGCTGCAGATTTTCAAAACACCACTGGTGCCAATCGTACATTATTCGTACGATTGCCAGTTAAAGGGTTAAAACGACAGGTTCGACACAATTCTTTTAGTTATACCATCGTCCTTCTTCTTCTTCTTCAGTGTGCTTACATATTTAACCGTACCGTCATGCAAAAACAGAGTTTTGGGGCAGTCCCGCGGCAACTATCAATAGCCCTTTTCACGGTTACCTTTGCTCATTTGCATTACAATAAAATTTAGCATGTATGCGAGGCAATTTCGGGCTGTTTTGCAGTTTTAGCCCGAAATTGCCTCGCATCCACGTTGGATTACATTGTAATGCAAATGAGAAAAACTAACCGTGAAAAGGGCTATTAATTCGCAAAACTGATAGTTTTACCATTGCGTAATATACATGACGGAAAAATAAGAACAAACCTGTCTTCCCTGTCACTGTCAGTCTGAACGTACTGTCCTTTATAGCTTCTCCTTTGACTGTCATGGACACATTGAACTCACCTCCTTCATTAGATGTGTACATTACTTTGATATTGTCCATTTTTGTGTGGTCTGTTTATGGTGGTTTTCAAGCTCCCCTTTGTTTTGGAATTGATCTCAACATTTATTTGGTCGATTTCGCTGTAAGGTTGTCCTGGTTCCTTGAATCCTTGGTTATTATTGTAAATGTGGCTCCTTCCCCTTCCAATGCCTTAGTCAGACCCTTGCCTTCGGCTACTGATAAAGATGGTTTCCGTGCTGCTAGTAAATAATTTTCCCGGGAACGTTTGTAAGATTTGGAATGTATCTGACTTCGGTGAGATCTAGCATCTGCTGGAAGGGAGCTGAAAGTTCCCGAAATCTTCTCTCTAACAGTTTTTCTCCGTTTAAAATCTCCGGTATATTATCTCGAGAAAGAACTTCTCGCCCAAACTCTAAGCTATCATGAAGTTCTGTTAGTTTTTCATCCAGCCTTGTCATTTCGTTCACAAATGAAACTTGAAAAGTTTCCTTCTGGTTGATTAATTGTTCCGTCACGCTTTCCTCGTGCTGTCGAATCAAATTTATACAGGTTTCTGCAGCCCCGTGGACTGTTTTTGTCGCTTGTTCGAAGCTATTGTCTACTTGGAGTCTTCGTTTCTCGAGACGTGTTTTGTGTTTCATTAAGCGAGTGCCGTTGTCTTCAACCTCCAGCATCTTAATTCCAATTTCTGATCTCTTCTTTTGAAGTCCTTCCTCCAAGCATAGGCGTACGGGCACCTTCGGAGTTGGGGGGGCGGTGACCTTTTTGCCCGAAAAAAAATTACAAAACGCCCGAAAGCGTCAGTTGTATATACGTACTTAAATCGCAGTAAAAACAAAAACGTTCCCAATTCTCACGTCTAATGAGACTGTTATCATTCCGGAAACACAGCGGAATTCCGATTTTTTGGAACCTCCAAGGGAACTGGTGAAAATTGCTTTTAAAAATCGGACAGTTCGCGAAATTACGGCGTTTGACTGAGGAGAGGGAAACGACTTTTGGTTTGAGTTATGGGGAGGATCGAAAAACTGTGGGTTCGAAAAATCAGGATTCCACTGTAGTTATTTTGAAACATTGCATACTCCTAGCCTATGACTTCAAAAAGAAACAGTTAATTGTTGCTCGTACGAGAAGTACAGGAAAATTTTAAACCGGCACTTTGCGGAGCCATTCAAAAGGGCTCTTTTCAGAGCCACCACAAAAACATAAGTCTTGGCAGAAGCCCATCTTGGTCGTCCTTTGCTTTCATCCTTTTGTCACTAATGGAAATAACATCGTGGATTTCCACGATACACATTTAATTGACATATGGCTTTTCCAAAACAGAATACCTGCAATTGTGGATCCTTAGATCATTTGACCTTAACTCCGTTTTGACAAGACAAACGTCAGTGAAAGTAGCCTATAAGCCTGGCCTTGAATACCTTTTAGAATGTTTTCTCCCGAGCACTTTTGCCCGAATCATCAGCGTTTTGCCCGAAAAATTCAAAAATTTTCTGTGACTGCGGGGGGGGGGGGGGGCTGCAGCCCCCCCCCCCCCCGCCCTCCGGCCCGTACGCCTATGCCTCCAAGGAAATTTTCCTATGACCTACATGATCCAAAGTGACGCAATCACGGCAGATGCAAATTTCACAAGTTTTCGCAAAAAAACCGCAGGTCATCTTTGTGTTGATTACATACGTTCGCTCTCCGAGCGTAATCTTCCTCATCGTTGGACCCAAAGTTTCCAATTTCTTTAAAGTGCCACTGAAACGAAATTTTCGCATGTGAGATTTTTGCGTAGTAATAAAGTTTCAACCTTACTTGGAAACGCTGCAGACTTTTTTTTCGCATACGATAAGCGAAAACTGCTTTTTCAGCCGTTCGAAGTTGGCTGGTTAAGCCCAAAATTGCGGCCATCTTGGCGCGGCCAAAAACAGCCTAGTGACGTCACTGGTTGTATTAGTCTCGTGCCGCGCTGAAAATTTAGAGTGATTATGGGAGAAGAGAATACTGTTCGAAGCCCCCCAAAAAACATCTTAAGGACATCTCAGAGCTTTATATTAGATACTAACAGTAGTCTTAGCCATGAAGAGGTGGAGAGGCCATCCTGGGGCTTTTCAGTCTATTTTATAATTGAGTAGTTCCAAGGTAATTTATGAAAGCAAGCGAGTGCGAGTTCTGAAATCGCAAAATGCTCGGGACACTTAATCAAATGGCCAGCACTCAATTAAACAATGTCTACACTCATAAAGTAAAAAAGACCTGAAAACAAGAGAAAGCATTTTTTGAAAATATTATCCGGAGTGCTGGTGCACGAATAGCAGCAACAACGCTTCAAGTTTTCGAGTCGCTTTGCTTCGAGGAAACCAGACGCTTTGCGAGTTTCACCGCCGCGCGGACGAGATTGTGTTATGGTGACCTTTATCCAGTTGTATCTGCTACATCCTACAAGTTATCACAATATCAACATTAAAGAAACGCTCTACTTTCAATGGAGGGAGCGAATTTAAAACTGTAAGGTAAAACTAAGCTGCCATGACCCAAACACGTATGTTTTCAGGAAACGAAAGAAAGCGTGACAATGTCGGCGGCGAAAAAGTCATATTGGAAAATTGGTTTCGAATTCTGTTTTTTAAATAAGTGGTAAAAAGGGAAGGGGGGCAAA
>JAHPZR010011652.1:0-2500 GCA_019787425.1 Platygyra sinensis
GTCCGATTTGTTAATCACAAGTATGATTACAGACTGATAGAATCTATCTGCCACAAAATCAGCAAGTCAATAGGAATTATAGCCAAGATTCGACATTATGTCCCGCGTCGTGTTTTACTTTCAGTTTACAACTCACTAATTGTCCCTTACTTAACTTATGGTGTTTGTGCTTGGGGAAATTGTGCCTTGACATTTCAAAGAAAGATCGTAATTCTACAAAAACGGGCCTTACGTCTTATTTACTTCAGTAAGTCTAAGGAACACACCGTACCGTTCTTTCTCAAATCGAATTGCCTTCCCCTACCTAGCCTATTTTTCAGAGATTGTAGCTATTTATTGTATGATATCAACAGACAGACAGCACCAGTTAGTATACTCAACCAATTCGTTAAAACAAGTCATATTCATAACTACAGAACAAGATCTGTCTCTAGCGACTCGTTCTACGTTAAATTCTCTAGAACCGATAAAATGCACGCTTTTTCTCGAGAATCGGCGCCCAAATTTGGAACTCTATTCCTTATTCGATCAAACTACTTAAACGTTCGTCCTTTCGTAAAAAGATAAAGGAATTATTACTAAATTTCTTGCGGTCTGAAGATGATTATGTCGAAGTCTCCCGTCTTATTAAGTTATTTAATACTTTAGGTTAGCTTCTCTTCGTAATCTTAATGTACTTGGTTTGTTTTATGTTACTTTATTTCTATTTATTGTGTAGTAGTGTTTTCTTTGTTATTTAGTCCATCTACAGACAATCCTTGTATTTGTAAAATGTCTTCAGATCTCCCCGCCTCGATTAGTTTATAAGCTATTTGCGGGGGGAAACTAATGTAATTTCTTGTATTTCTAATTTTAATAAAATTTTGTTGTTAAAAAAAAAAAAAAACAAAAAAAAACACGATGTCCTGTTACCAATTAATCAAAACTATGACAAAATTCGAGAAACGAACAAAGCATCGATTGAGCGCTGAACGATTTTAAAACGTCGTTATGAATGCTGAAAAACCCAGCAGTTTGCTCAACAAATTGCACCGCAACAGCGCGCGCAATATGACGCGTACTGTCTAATTACAAGCACGACGAATACAACTGTCCAATAAAATTAATGCTCAAATCAGGCTGCTGATAACCAGTGACGTTCGAGAATTTTTTTATAGTTTTGACTAAGACTGTATTTATTTGTTTATTTATTTACGATTTTTATTTTTGATGCATGGCATGATAGTGCAAAGCAGCAATTCTTTGTTGCCGGATCTATGATCTCGCCTCATTTATCAATTGGTGTAACCTTGGAAATTTTCAGAATATCAGGTACGACCTGTTGTAAAGATTGGTTAAAAATGGAAGTTGAGCACTCACTCAAATACGTTTTCTGATTTTCTTGAATAAAGAATGCCGCCTCGAATGAGAAACGTCCTACTTCAATGGCTTTTTAACATCAGGCCGACTGGTACACAAATTTCCCGCAGTTGCAAGGTGCACAACCTGATCACCTGCGAGTCCAAAGTTCAAGTTGTTGTTTCCCTAGGGAGTTAGTGAGTTTTAACCCACGACACGTGACGCGTTCTCCTCCTCCTCTTTTTTGTTCTAACCATTTATGGACGTCATCTGTCATCTGTTACTTCACAGATGCACGGCCACATGGCATCTATTTGTCAGTTAAAGAGAGAAATTATGTAAATGACTGGTTCGCCAGTATTGGATGTTTTATTTCCGTGCTTATTTACAGTCCACCTGTTCAGATGTACGTCCGTGACCGATAAAGGACTCCACACTGTTTTTCTTTCTTATCCTGTCTCAAGAATTTGTCAATTGTTTCGTTTTCGCCGTCGAAGAAAACTCCACATCTTCTCGTTCCGCTTATTTCGTGACGCGACAAAACAAGCGACTCGAAGGCCATGTTGTCAAACGATTGGAGTCAGCCAGTTTGATGTCGTGTAACCATTTGTGCTTGAGAAACTCCTGGTGTTCTTCCACAAACTTTGAGGCTCCCTCCAGCGAGAATGGCAGAGAAACTTGTGAACTGAACAAGCACGGAGCCATCAACACTGACAGTGAGTTCTACGACCAACAAGGAGTCACCTTTCAATGCTTCTAAAGGTAAATTTAACAGAATTAAATAGACACAGTAAGTTGTTCGGAGGTCAGATATTACGAAAATTTTCGGAATTTTCGGGAAAATCTTCAAACAAAAGGTACCACTTAACAGCACCTTATTACTGATGCTAATGCTTATTTGCAGATGAAAACGGCTTCTTAATCTTACTTATGCCTTTTTACAAATGAAAACAACACCCTACTCTTGCTTATGTCTGTTTACAGGTGAAAACTTACTAGTATTTGCAAGTGACAACAAGTCTTAAACAGGACTTTTGTTTCTCCATTTGCAAAAAATATTTTGCAACCAAATTAAGGGATAGGCGATGATAATTCCAAAACCAATTAAACGACGTACATGGGATTCACTGCATTATGTATGAAACGAACTGGTTCGAAGAAG
>JAHPZR010011652.1:12500-17500 GCA_019787425.1 Platygyra sinensis
AATAAAGTTTATGTATGTATGTATATGTATGTATAGCCTCCCGAACTTGAGCAGATCCTTGGCCGGCTATGAAGCGTTTAGAACGGCATTAAGTGATGTGGACCTCAGCTTCCTTACGTGAACTGATGTTAACAATTTTTCCTTTTCATATCTCACTTGTGCAGAGTATTTGTCTGTACAATTTATATTCTGATACATTTTTAGATATTTTATATAGTGGTTAAATAATCTTTGTTAGTGAAGTTTAATAGCTTTTTTTTTTAAATGTGCTTCCTACTATCGGCTCGTGTGCCACCTTTATGCCCTTAAAATATATTGACGTCATCTGTAATCTATTACTACGCCGATGCAAGGCCACGTGGCATCTATTTCTCAGTTACAGAAAGCAATTAGTAATAGTAATTGGACCGAGTCGGAGTACAATTCAGAGAGACATCGCGCAAGCAATTTCAAAATCGGACGAGCGCGAAGCGTGAGGCTGATTTGAAATTAGGAGCACGATTACTCCCTAAATTGTACGACACGAGGTCCAGTTACTGATTAATCGTATCTATAAAAGATACTGGAGTTAAAAATGTCTTTTGGGAAGTTTTTTTGAGCGATAATATCTGTAGCGATTTTATAAATTGTTGAAAACTGTGAGAAACATTGCGAAAAAGAGCCATTAAAGCGCGCGTAACTGACGTGTAAATCACGTGGATATACATTTACAGGTATCCAATTACAAAAAGTTCAAATCAGACACATGCAGTTGGACACCCACGCAATCGCACGCCCATTACGTGACAAATAGTTGTGCGGAGAACCAATCACGATTGAAAATTTTGTTGTAGATACGATTATGTAAACTATTGGTTCGCCAGTATTGGATGTTTTTTTTTTTTTTTACCGTGCTTATTTACACACCTGTTCAGATGTACGCTCGAGACCGACAATGGACTCCGTACTGTTTTTCTTTCTTAACCTGTTTCAAGGATTGGTAAATTGTCTCGTTTTCGCCTTCGAAGAAAACTCCACATCTTCTGGTTCGGCTTATTTTATGACGCGAGAAAACAAGCGACTCGAAGGCCATGTTATCAAACGATTGGAGTAAGCTACTTTGATGTCATGCAGCCATTTGTGCTTGAGAAACTCCTGGTGTACTTCGACAAACTTTGAGGCTCCCTCAAGTGAGAATGGCAGAGGAACTTGTGAATTGAACAAGCACGGAGCCATCAACACTGACAGCGAGTTCTACGAACAACAAGAAGTCACCTTTTCAATGCTTGAAAAGGTAACATCAATATAATTAAACAGTTGTTCGGGCGAAGTAAGATATTACGAAAATTGACGGAATTTTTTAGAACTTTTTCAAACAAAAGGCACTAGTTAACAGCACCTCATTACTGATGCTAATGCTTATTTGCAGATGAAAACGGCTTTTTAATCTTATGGTTTTTTACAGATGAAAACAGCACCCTACTCCTGCTTATGCCTGTTTATAGATGAAAAGTTCCTAGTATTTGCAAGTGACAACAAGTCCTTAAGCCACCTGGCTGCTTTAGTGAATAGAGTAAACTTTCGTTAATATTTTTCTTGTAGTGAATCTTTCATCTCAAACTCAACCATACAATGCACGCGCTGCTAGCATGCAAAAAAAAAAAATCCGTTTTCGCTCGGTCTTTGGTGTCAATGAGAAGACTCAACAAGTTTGCCTTTTGTTTCTCCATTTGTAACAAAAAAATATTTTGCAACCAAATTAAGGGATAGGCGATGATAATTCCAAAACCAATTAAACATTCTAGGTGGGATTCACTGCATTATGTATGATAAGTACTACTTATTTCTCACACTTCGCACCTGCCTCATCAGTTGCATGTATTGTGCCTTTTTTCTCTCATGAAAATGTCAACATGTCTTTTTTAAAATAAGTTGCTTCTAAGAATTATGTAAGTAGTACTACTATACATAATTCTTAGAAGAAACTTATTTTAAAAAAGACTGTTGACATTTTCATGACAGAAAAGCGACACAACACATGCAACTGATGAGGCAGGTGCGAAGTGTGAGAAATAAGTAGTACTTATCATACATAATGCAGTGAATCCCACCTAGAATGTTTAATTGGTTTTGGAATTATCATCGCCTATCCCTTAATTTGGTTGCAAAATATTTTTTTGTTACAAATGGAGAAACAAAAGGCAAACTTGTTGAGTCTTCTCATTGACACCAAAGACCGAGCGAAAACGGATTTTTTTTTTTTGCATGCTAGCAGCGCGTGCATTGTATGGTTGAGTTTGAGATGAAAGATTCACTACAAGAAAAATATTAACGAAAGTTTACTCTATTCACTAAAGCAGCCAGGTGGCTTAAGGACTTGTTGTCACTTGCAAATACTAGGAACTTTTCATCTATAAACAGGCATAAGCAGGAGTAGGGTGCTGTTTTCATCTGTAAAAAACCATAAGATTAAAAAGCCGTTTTCATCTGCAAATAAGCATTAGCATCAGTAATGAGGTGCTGTTAACTAGTGCCTTTTGTTTGAAAAAGTTCTAAAAAATTCCGTCAATTTTCGTAATATCTTACTTCGCCCGAACAACTGTTTAATTATATTGATGTTACCTTTTCAAGCATTGAAAAGGTGACTTCTTGTTGTTCGTAGAACTCGCTGTCAGTGTTGATGGCTCCGTGCTTGTTCAATTCACAAGTTCCTCTGCCATTCTCACTTGAGGGAGCCTCAAAGTTTGTCGAAGTACACCAGGAGTTTCTCAAGCACAAATGGCTGCATGACATCAAAGTAGCTTACTCCAATCGTTTGATAACATGGCCTTCGAGTCGCTTGTTTTCTCGCGTCATAAAATAAGCCGAACCAGAAGATGTGGAGTTTTCTTCGAAGGCGAAAACGAGACAATTTACCAATCCTTGAAACAGGTTAAGAAAGAAAAACAGTACGGAGTCCATTGTCGGTCTCGAGCGTACATCTGAACAGGTGTGTAAATAAGCACGGTAAAAAAAAAAAAAAACATCCAATACTGGCGAACCAATAGTTTACATAATCGTATCTACAACAAAATTTTCAATCGTGATTGGTTCTCCGCACAACTATTTGTCACGTAATGGGCGTGCGATTGCGTGGGTGTCCAACTGCATGTGTCTGATTTGAACTTTTTGTAATTGGATACCTGTAAATGTATATCCACGTGATTTACACGTCAGTTACGCGCGCTTTAATGGCTCTTTTTCGCAATGTTTCTCACAGTTTTCAACAATTTATAAAATCGCTACAGATATTATCGCTCAAAAAAACTTCCCAAAAGACATTTTTAACTCCAGTATCTTTTATAGATACGATTAATCAGTAACTGGACCTCGTGTCGTACAATTTAGGGAGTAATCGTGCTCCTAATTTCAAATCAGCCTCACGCTTCGCGCTCGTCCGATTTTGAAATTGCTTGCGCGATGTCTCTCTGAATTGTACTCCGACTCGGTCCAATTACTATTACTAATTGCTTTCTGTAACTGAGAAATAGATGCCACGTGGCCTTGCATCGGCGTAGTAATAGATTACAGATGACGTCAATATATTTTAAGGGCATAAAGGTGGCACACGAGCCGATAGTAGGAAGCACATTTAAAAAAAAAAGCTATTAAACTTCACTAACAAAGATTATTTAACCACTATATAAAATATCTAAAAATGTATCAGAATATAAATTGTACAGACAAATACTCTGCACAAGTGAGATATGAAAAGGAAAAATTGTTAACATCAGTTCACGTAAGGAAGCTGAGGTCCACATCACTTAATGCCGTTCTAAACGCTTCATAGCCGGCCAAGGATCTGCTCAAGTTCGGGAGGCTATACATACATATACATACATACATAAACTTTATTTTATTTCGAATTTAAGAGTAGCTTTTGTAGCTAATTTCTCCGAGAGAAAATTAACAAATAGCAAAATATGACAACAAAACATACACAATAACATTACAAAATACAATTCTGTACAATATTTACAATTAAAAGCTAAAATGAAATACATCTATTTACTGAATATTTTAAAATGCGATATCAAAATTGAATTTTACAAAATGCTATAAATTTATATTCTATAATTTGCATCCAAAATATCGCATGATTAAAGTCCGCACTTAGTGGTGCATACCTTATGGAGATTAAGAATGTAATGATATACATCAAAACATTGCTCGATTCTGATTGGCTGAGAGCGTTGCAGTTTAAGTGTAACACCAGTGCAATAAGTGCAATACCAGTGCAAATTGCAAATCATAACTTTTGATTGTTATTGGCTGAAAGAAAATAGAAAATTTTCAAAGCCAATAATATCAGGTAAAAGGATAACAGAAATTTTGTGAGGATACTTTAAAAAACGTTTTTTTTAATGAGATAATAGGCTTCAAGAACTGGTCTTCCAGCACTTCCTCAACGTAAATTTTTTCACATTCATTTTATTAATAAGTAATCATATTGTTTTTTTGTTCAAAGTGGATATATTTTGTAATTGTGAGTAAAAAAAAGCTGAAATTCGCCGATGAAGCTCGTGGGTCAGCCTGCGCTTGGAAAATAGAAACAACTCAATAACTCGCAAATTCGTATATATTTTAGATGTTTTTTCCGTTGTGTTTCACAAGACATAATCAGAGAAAACAGAAAAACAAGAGGAAAAAAAAAACGGGAAAAAAAAAACTAACTCTGAGTCACGGTGGTGCAGTAGTAAATTGCGCGCGCGCTGATAGGGTAACTTCCATTATTATTCATTCAAAATATTTCCCCGTTTCTGATTGGCTAAAACCACACGCATAAATCACCATAACCAGCGGCTGTTCACCAAATTTGGAAAGAATGTTCGTCATATTGAATCAATGACGTCAAAAGTGCTGTTCGCTGAAAATTATTAAACCGATGACGTGAAAATGACGTCAAAAGTACAGCACTCTGCAGGTTATTGAACCGTTGATAGAGAAAACCTGGGGACGAGATTGTGTTATTTTTGGTGAGC
>JAHPZR010011652.1:25000-30000 GCA_019787425.1 Platygyra sinensis
AAACATAGATATTTTTTATTTTTTTCCTCATTCACACAAGATCCACCATTGAGGCATCCAGTAAAGAGACATCCCTAAAAAAAATAAGACAGGAAACACATATTTGACAGAATTGTGTGTGTTTTGAAGACTTTTTGCCAAGGAGGACGCTCTGTGATGCTTATCATAAGAAATTTAAATCTCATTAGCGTTCAATCCTAGACATATCTATAAGTTTGAGCAGCGTTTTAGCATGTACACCAAACCAACTTTTTTGTTAATTTTTATACGAATATGCAACAATAGGTGGTTCTATTAAAATGGAGCAACTTTCAGAAAACAGGTCAAAGAAAACATGTATGAAGAATAATTCAGAGGACAAGAAGGACAAGTTTGCATGGTGCAATGCATCAGTCATTTGAACTCCCCAGCCCCCTCCATTGCGGACAACAAGGGCATACCGGAGTTTTCACCTCATCTTCACTAGATTTAGGTTCCCCGGTAGTCGATGACTGCACCCTTTTCACGGCCTCGCTCTTCCACGCAGGGCCTGAGCGAGGGTTTGGCTGGGTTTTCATTTGTGGTTCGCCACCTCTTTCACAAGACTGGGTTCAAGTTGCATGTTCGCCGAAAACATGGAGGCTGAACAGTTGACGAAGAAGGCATGATTTCAATCGCTTAACATTATGCGCTTGACTTGACTTCACTGGTATGAAAGGCATCATGTGAAAGCTCCAGTTGACATCATGTGAAATATTCAAATTGTGCTTGAAATTTAGAGGACGGGAAAACTCACTGTAAATTTTTCCCCGCCATACGCGGCTTTCACGGCATCTCACTGACAGTAAAAGTGAATGCCCCGGATATCCCCCAATGGAGGAGGAGATAAGGGGTTCAAATATGCACGATCCTTTCACATGGTAGGGAATTCATTACGCTGGAACGCAAGTTAAACAGTGAGAATTTCAGAGCAAAGGAATTTGTACCAGTCCAGCCCGACTTTCTTTTGTTTTTTAAGTCCCACTGTGTAACCTGCGTCCTAGCATAATTAAATCCGGACCATGTGATAGGATCATGCGGAGGGTCCATCATTCCATATTCTCTCTTTGAGATGCGCCCGCTCTGAATCATGGTAGTTGAATTCATCATTTCCATGATTCCCTGCAGGCACATCTTAGAGAGAATTGGCCGCGAAGGTATGGCTTAATTTTGTGCTCATAAAACAACAGCGTTTAAATCTAACGCAAGAAACAGCTAAAAGGGAAAAAAGTTTCTTTCTAACATTGAAAATAAAATTTTTCTGTCACTCTCACTCCGCACCTGCCTCATCAGTTGCATGTGTTGTGCCGTTTTTCTGTCATCAAAATGTCAACATGTCATTTTGAAATAACTTCCTTCTTCGAACCAGTTCGTTTCATACATAATGCAGTGAATCCCATGTACGTCGTTTAATTGGTTTTGGAATTATCATCGCCTATCCCTTAATTTGGTTGCAAAATATTTTTTGCAAATGGAGAAACAAAAGTCCTGTTTAAGACTTGTTGTCACTTGCAAATACTAGTAAGTTTTCACCTGTAAACAGACATAAGCAAGAGTAGGGTGTTGTTTTCATTTGTAAAAAGGCATAAGTAAGATTAAGAAGCCGTTTTCATCTGCAAATAAGCATTAGCATCAGTAATAAGGTGCTGTTAAGTGGTACCTTTTGTTTGAAGATTTTCCCGAAAATTCCGAAAATTTTCGTAATATCTGACCTCCGAACAACTTACTGTGTCTATTTAATTCTGTTAAATTTACCTTTAGAAGCATTGAAAGGTGACTCCTTGTTGGTCGTAGAACTCACTGTCAGTGTTGATGGCTCCGTGCTTGTTCAGTTCACAAGTTTCTCTGCCATTCTCGCTGGAGGGAGCCTCAAAGTTTGTGGAAGAACACCAGGAGTTTCTCAAGCACAAATGGTTACACGACATCAAACTGGCTGACTCCAATCGTTTGACAACATGGCCTTCGAGTCGCTTGTTTTGTCGCGTCACGAAATAAGCGGAACGAGAAGATGTGGAGTTTTCTTCGACGGCGAAAACGAAACAATTGACAAATTCTTGAGACAGGATAAGAAAGAAAAACAGTGTGGAGTCCTTTATCGGTCACGGACGTACATCTGAACAGGTGGACTGTAAATAAGCACGGAAATAAAACATCCAATACTGGCGAACCAGTCATTTACATAATTTCTCTCTTTAACTGACAAATAGATGCCATGTGGCCGTGCATCTGTGAAGTAACAGATGACAGATGACGTCCATAAATGGTTAGAACAAAAAAGAGGAGGAGGAGAACGCGTCACGTGTCGTGGGTTAAAACTCACTAACTCCCTAGGGAAACAACAACTTGAACTTTGGACTCGCAGGTGATCAGGTTGTGCACCTTGCAACTGCGGGAAATTTGTGTACCAGTCGGCCTGATGTTAAAAAGCCATTGAAGTAGGACGTTTCTCATTCGAGGCGGCATTCTTTATTCAAGAAAATCAGAAAACGTATTTGAGTGAGTGCTCAACTTCCATTTTTAACCAATCTTTACAACAGGTCGTACCTGATATTCTGAAAATTTCCAAGGTTACACCAATTGATAAATGAGGCGAGATCATAGATCCGGCAACAAAGAATTGCTGCTTTGCACTATCATGCCATGCATCAAAAATAAAAATCGTAAATAAATAAACAAATAAATACAGTCTTAGTCAAAACTATAAAAAAATTCTCGAACGTCACTGGTTATCAGCAGCCTGATTTGAGCATTAATTTTATTGGACAGTTGTATTCGTCGTGCTTGTAATTAGACAGTACGCGTCATATTGCGCGCGCTGTTGCGGTGCAATTTGTTGAGCAAACTGCTGGGTTTTTCAGCATTCATAACGACGTTTTAAAATCGTTCAGCGCTCAATCGATGCTTTGTTCGTTTCTCGAATTTTGTCATAGTTTTGATTAATTGGTAACAGGACATCGTGTTTTTTTTTGTTTTTTTTTTTTTTTAACAACAAAATTTTATTAAAATTAGAAATACAAGAAATTACATTAGTTTCCCCCCGCAAATAGCTTATAAACTAATCGAGGCGGGGAGATCTGAAGACATTTTACAAATACAAGGATTGTCTGTAGATGGACTAAATAACAAAGAAAACACTACTACACAATAAATAGAAATAAAGTAACATAAAACAAACCAAGTACATTAAGATTACGAAGAGAAGCTAACCTAAAGTATTAAATAACTTAATAAGACGGGAGACTTCGACATAATCATCTTCAGACCGCAAGAAATTTAGTAATAATTCCTTTATCTTTTTACGAAAGGACGAACGTTTAAGTAGTTTGATCGAATAAGGAATAGAGTTCCAAATTTGGGCGCCGATTCTCGAGAAAAAGCGTGCATTTTATCGGTTCTAGAGAATTTAACGTAGAACGAGTCGCTAGAGACAGATCTTGTTCTGTAGTTATGAATATGACTTGTTTTAACGAATTGGTTGAGTATACTAACTGGTGCTGTCTGTCTGTTGATATCATACAATAAATAGCTACAATCTCTGAAAAATAGGCTAGGTAGGGGAAGGCAATTCGATTTGAGAAAGAACGGTACGGTGTGTTCCTTAGACTTACTGAAGTAAATAAGACGTAAGGCCCGTTTTTGTAGAATTACGATCTTTCTTTGAAATGTCAAGGCACAATTTCCCCAAGCACAAACACCATAAGTTAAGTAAGGGACAATTAGTGAGTTGTAAACTGAAAGTAAAACACGACGCGGGACATAATGTCGAATCTTGGCTATAATTCCTATTGACTTGCTGATTTTGTGGCAGATAGATTCTATCAGTCTGTAATCATACTTGTGATTAACAAATCGGACGACCGCGAAGCGGGAGTCCGATTTTGTTAATCACTTAGAATTACAGACAGAGCTGGACTCCACTCAGTCGTATTACCATTATTAGTTGACCGCTCTCCCAATGCTGCTTTTCAGGGCCAATAAAACCAAATGATATGACAAATAATGCAAATGAACATAAAACCATATGAAAGGCTGACTGGACGGCTGAAAAGATAAATTTAATGCCCAATATTTCGTTTAGACAGTACAGGGCTAACCTTCTTCAGGGCTGCACTGGAGCTAAGTAAATATGAATAAAATTACAAAATTTTAATTTAATACAATATGGTTAATAATTCCAACTGAAAGTGCAAGTACAGTTGCGTATCTACAAGCGTGGCCGTGTCTCCAAATAAATATTTCTTTTTAGGTCATTTATTTCGCTCAGGATTGCATACAAATTTGCAATAGTTTTGAATCATTGATGTGTAAGTGCAAATTTTCATGCTTGATTACCAACATAATTTTCTAGCTGGGTGGAAAGTTTGTCATATGCGGCACGCAAACGTCATAAACTGGTTGTGTTTGTTTCTGGTTATATTTGTTTCATCTCACCTCCGTCAGTTGTCATGTCGCAGTATACTTTCAATGGATTTCCATTGTTCTCGGGGTCGATCCAGTACTCCCCGTCTCCTATAGCGTCCCCAGAGTCCTGGATGTCCTTGCAGGAATGAGCAGCTTTTTGGGGAGTACCAACCTTTTCCTTTAATTAAAAACAAAAAGAGATATCTATTTTTAGCTAGAGACGGAGATATAAAACATCGTTAACATTTGAAATGTAATGGAAACTGAGGCTTTTGAAAGTAGGTAGTATAAACGTTTCTTACCGATTTTGCTTTTGCATTTTTTTCCAGTCCAACCTTTTGTACACAAACATAGATATTGTTGTTTCCTTTCGTCATTCACACAAGATCCGCCATTGAGGCATCCAGTCATGAGACATCCCTGAAAAGAATAAGACAGGAAACACATTTGTGAGAGTGGAAAGCTTCGAATTATACCTCCATTCCGAGGTTTCTCCCGAAACTTTTATGCTGGAAAGTGGTGCACGTCTTTGAGCTGGGTTTGAGCTCCGTTTTGACATGTATACCAAACCAATTTTTTGG
>JAHPZR010011654.1:0-20000 GCA_019787425.1 Platygyra sinensis
CATATTCCATGAAGGATCGACAGAAACCATTTTCCGAATTTCAACAAACTGCAGCTGTTGAGACTTGTGACAAATTCCGTTACACATCGTTCTTGAAGCCTTGTTTATACCCAACATGATTTACGTTCATTGAATTTGTTTTCAAACTCGTGGTAGCTTGTTCTTTTTGGGAAATATTGGCCCTCGGTCGTTTTTGTACGGACCTCGCTGCGCTCGGTCCGTACTGCCACGACCTCGGGCAAATATTCCTCAGTACGGCCCTCGCACTCGGTTAGTAAGAAGTTAATATTTTGCGAACACGTTAGAAGGGAAAGCATTACCTTGATAGCCTTCTGCAGGTTATATAACGTGCTTCGTACCACCTCCGTGAGCCGGTTAAACCGGATTAATTCCTGTCTGAGCACAGTGTTCATGGACTCCTCATAAACCAATGGGTACTTGTTCATCACCATCTCCATGTCAAACGGAGGAGGAAACTTAGACAAGATGTCAGCTGACAGTTCATCGATCACTTCAGCTGAAGATTTCCCTCCTCCGCCGGTCTGACGGGGCAGGGTTAACAGGATGCTGTCAAACAACTAGGAGAAAAGGGAGAAAGAAAAGAGAAAAATATATCAAGGGTGAAGTTTAACTGCAGTTTGAAGTCACTCAATTTTTGATGATGTAGCAAAATTAAATTTTTCGCAATACGGACCACTTTTTCTCATGGCCTCTCTTCGTCAAGCTGTTTGTTAAGAAAGACTTAACTTATTGCTTAAAATAATGCACTTTGCTCGATTCGCGGCACAAAATGTTTTCGGCTAAGGATGGGGGAAGCATTTTGTACAACGTTTTCGTGGTCGCATAAATTAAGAATTACTGAGCAGTTTTGGTCCTCGTTATTTTACAAGAGTTTCTATATTGAAGTTAGTTTCTTTTCGAGATATTAATTGAAGCGCGTTTGCAAAATTTCCAAGCTGTTTGCTGTTATCGTACACTGTTCTTGTAGATTCTGTGACACATCAAAAGAAACTGTCATTATAAGACTATGAAACCGCACAAATGAAATACTAGGAGGCCAAAAACAAGGTAAAAACGAGTAGAAAAGGTCAAGACAAGACAAGGTCAGAACGTATTTCATCGAGCCAAAAACGTATTTCATTTGGGTCAATTTTAATGACACTTTTAGTCTATGATGCGAGGAGAAAAAAAATTTAGAGTAGATAATGAATTATCAACGACTCAGCAAACCAAAACCGTGAAAGAAAGAAAGAAAGAAAGAAAGAAGCAAAGTTCCCCCCGTTCGGCCCACAACTTTGAATGAAACAATATTATTATTCATTCAAAATATTTCCCAGTTTCTGATCGATTAAAACCACACGCATAATTCACCATAACCAGCTGCTGTTCACCAAATTTGAAAAGAATCTTCGCCATATTGAATCAATGACGTCAAAAAAGTAGCCCTCTCCAGATCATTGAATCGGTAACGTCAAAATGATTATTGAACCGTTGACCGAGAAAATCTGCGGACGAGATTGTGTTATTTTTTGGTGACCGTGGCCAGAAAAACAAAGAGCAAAATGGCGAAACTGCTTTAAGAACGGGGAAATATTCTGAATGAATAATAAAGCAATTATTGAATTCGGCTTTCGTAGGATATGAAGAATTCTGCAGATCTCGGAGGGTGTTATCCACCTCGGCCTTCGGCCTCTGTGGATAACACCCTCCTTGATCTGTAGAATTCTTCATATCCTACTCAGCCTCATTCAATAATTTCTAATTATTCAATACGGCGAGGTATAGAGCAGAGATTTTACAGTTATGTGTTTGGCGGGTGACAAATACTTACCTCTTGAGTTCTCTTCTGATCTTTAGTGATGTCAGCATTCTCGTGAAGACCAAACACTTCCGGGTGAGGAATGAGAGGTAAGTCCCGGATGTA
This sequence comes from Platygyra sinensis, assembly GCA_019787425.1. Taxonomy (NCBI): domain Eukaryota; kingdom Metazoa; phylum Cnidaria; class Anthozoa; order Scleractinia; family Merulinidae; genus Platygyra; species Platygyra sinensis. The sequence continues at coordinate 1,925 of JAHPZR010011654.1, forward strand.
GTCCACATATGATTCGTAATCTCCTTTAGCTGGCGCGTAATATGTACCACTGTCCGAGAACCTGACAAAAATGAGCAACACAGCTTAGATAAGGGAAGAACTATTTAGGTGTCAATGATGTCTGCGTCAACCAGATTACTTTCACCTCTAAAACTTATAACGAAAATCCCTCAGCGTAATGTATTTAAGTCAAGTCAAACACTTTTCCTATACTTCTTAACTCTTTAGTTATTTTAGGAGGTCAATACCCCTCTCTATTGTAATTTTTATTAATGCATGTAAAAATTAAATGGGGTAAACAAAGTTGTTGTCGTTGTTGTTGAGGCATTCCTATTGAATTTGTTCGAGAATAAATAAAACGAACAATTTCAAACTCCTCGAAATTCGTCCAAAAAACACCATGTTATGCGCGATGTTTAATGTTTCTTTGTGTTTGAAAGTGATAAGAGGCCCTCTGTCGTGTTTGAGCTGTTACGTGAAAGATCCACAGCCACAGAAGCATGGTTTGACATAATCGTTTGATCTGTACTGTTTCAGTTTTCCTACAATTCAAAGGTAATTTTGTAGGTAGCCAAAATAACTCAAAATACCGTGACTTAGCTGCTTTAAGCTTCCTTATTCTCCTAACCTGACTGCTTGAAAATGTATTAACATTGTAAGGAGAACCTAAAAGTTGATCACTTCAGAATTGTAGACTTACTAGTGATCATCACTTGCTATAATCTCTTCACATACAAAAATAGACAACAGGCACACCACAGCCGGCGGTCCTTGTCATCAGTCACGCGACCACCATAGTTACACTGACCAATCAGATACGTCAGAGCCTCCATAGGGACTTCAGCATAGTCGTTTAGAAACATCTGAAAGGCAAGCGACTTTCCTTTAGGGTCTCTCACTACATTAACATCTGAGGATGTAAACTTTGTTCACGTTCGTGTCCCGGCCGGGCAGATAAAACTTAACAAATGGTAAACGCCATAGCGTGTACTATTGAGTTATGGTGCACGCGGGAGGTTGCTAAGCACGAAAGAAGCGTAAGAGTCGCACGAGGCGATAGCCGAGTGCGACTCTAGCTTCTTGAGTGCTTAGCAAACCTCCCAAAAGCATCCATAACTTAATAGTACCGGCGCTATGGCGTTTACCATTTGTTTTATAACATAACATTCAGACAGAAGTCAACAGAAGTCTTTAGAGTCCATACCACGCTGCTCGCGTCGATGTGTCACGCAATGCCTTTTTCAGCTCGCGCTCTGAAGAAAAATTATTTTCTTTGACGTTGATATTGTGGTAAAAAACAAATCGAAATGTAGTTTATCGTGGTCTGTACTCTTTCCGACAACGAGTACGTGTCATTACTCGTTTCCCAAGCATTTTTTTCGTATTGTTTCTGCATATTAAGCGAGTTTGTAAAAGTTTTTGAAAGGAAAGTCTGACGCGTGCAAGAAGCTCATTTGCATAATGCAGCGCGTGCACTTTCAAGTCCGAGTAGACAAATATTTATTTCGCTATCTTTGATGTGGTAAAAAACAAATTGAATGTGGTTTAGCGTGGTCTGTACTCTTATCCACAACGATACGCATCATCACAGTGGTCAAAATGTTGTGGACTCACAAGGCCCGCAACAAATTAAGCTAGATCACAAAGCGCGTGCTTTGCTTTAGTTATTGATTACGTCAGCAGCATACACCCATGGGCAAATAGTAGATGCCGAATTAGCCAATCAGAGCGCGTGCTTTGCTTTAGTTATGTTATAAACCTAGTTTGTGTGCTCCTCAACAGAAAACACACCTTTTTCTTTCGCGGAAAATAAACATTAACTCTCTCTTTCTGATGAGTGAAACTTCAAAAATTCGATCTATAGAATTCAGCTTGAAAATAATGTAGTTCTACATGGTAATAAACCTCTACACATCAGAAAGACACTCAAAGGATAGATCAATAGCTTTACAAATTGATTTTCAGTTGGGTGCATAGAAGGGAGTCGGAGACAACGAATGCATGTAAGTAAACGCGCCGATAATTTATAAGCGCTATGCGGTTTTATAACATAACTAAAGCAAAGCGCGCGCTCTGATTGGCTAATTCAGCATCTACTATTTGCCCATGGGTGTATGCTGCTGACGTAATCAATAACTAAAGCAGAGCGCGCGCTTTGCGTTGTAGCTCAATTTGTTGCGGACAACATTTTGACCGCCATGATGACACTTATCGTTGTCGATAAGAGTACAGACGACGCTAAACCACATTCGATTTGTTTTTTACCACAATATCAAAGATAACGAAATTGTCTTGACAACTGAAAACACCGACTCGGACTTGAAAGTGCACGAGCTGCATTATGCAAATGAGCTGCTTGTACGCGTCAGACTTTCCTTTTAAAAACTTTTACAAACTCGCTTAAGAGCCTACTGACGTTTTTTTGGGGGATGCGTTGCTAAGGATGTAATAGTCAAGTAATTTGAGAGAATTTGGCATTATTTTGGTCAGTTTCAAACTTTTGTGAACCAGTGACCCTAAATATGACGTCATTATGCCACGCCCATGGTCACGTGACCGATAAAAGAAAACTCTAAACTTTGCTACGTGCTACATAATTTGGGTATTTAATCAGTGGTTTGATAATTTGTATTCATTTTTGCATCCTCCTAAGCATGGGTTTCTTTTTATTTTGAAAAATGCTCTTTTTAAAGAGATAAACGATATTGAAATACCCATAACATTTTCAAACAAAATGTTTTGAAAAAACCAATGCTTAGCTATATTCTGGATTTTGGGGTAAACTGTGTCACATAAAAAAATATTAATTCAATTTAAAATCCGCCGAAAATTTAGCGTTTTTGCCCAACCGGAAGTCAGTTCCTTTAAGCATGCGCGGTTGATCTGTTTCGCGCTGTGAATGAGCAAGATCTTTGCGTGCTAGTTATACGCGTCAGCTTTTGACTTAAGAATAAAGTTTATGCAAGAAAGCTCTCTTCTCTGGTATCGAGTTGATTTATGAGTTTCTTAGAACAATGCACAATGCTTAATCATAACCAATTTCTGCTTTCGATTGATTCTTATTCTTTCTACCTCTTTGTCAAGTTTGCAGAAGTTTTAATTTTGAAAGGAAAAGCTGACGCGTACAAGTAGCTAATTTGCATAGTGGAGCGCGTGCACTTTCATGTCCGAGTCGGTGTCAAAAACTTGAAAAATATTTTTTCGCCATCTTTTGTGTTGAGATGCTGCAACAGTTTTCGCCAACGCTATAAAGCTACTAACGTCTTCTGTGTTTCTTCAGCAAAGTGAAATTTTATACTGGGAAAATAAATTAGACGAGGAGTTTTTAGAACTAAAACAACAAAGTTGGTCAAAGAAAGCGATACCGTAACTTTGCTGATTATCTCTGTTGTCTTCCGATATTTCTAGCTGAACTTTCTCTTCCCTACTTTCCTTCCCGACATGAATCAACCCATGTTTTTGTAATGTTTTGTATTTTAATCTTTTTTGGTTTAGTTTTGTTCTTTTTAAAGTTTTAAAACGACTGTAATTAAAACAATTAAGAGATTGTTGTCAAATTTTCCAGGTCGGCGAGTGGTTTTCTGGTCAGCTCACGATATGATGACGTCAGTCACCGGAAGTGACATTTCACTTCCTTAGCAACGCGCGAGAATCCGTCGGTGGGCCCTTAAGGTCATTCCCCAGTATTGCATTGCGCATCCCTACTGCGCATAATTTTACGCGTGATTAGCGCGCGCGGATTAGAAAATGGCGGCTTTTTCTTTACGACTGGACCTCGCCGAAGAGGTAAATCGTCATTTTCTCGAAAACGACTACGGTGACCTATCATTTTTTTCTGTCGTTTTGATTTGATTAGTAAATTTCTCTATGTAAAATAAATATGGGCCAATTCTCAGTGTTGAGAAAAAAACAATCGTCGGAAACGTGAATTTAGCAAGCAATCATGGTGCTGTTATAAGGGTTTATATGGTATAAACAAGGTGCTGTTGCTCCTTAACGAACATGGGGATCCCCCATTTTTATTTCCAAATTTAAGTTTCTATAATGTAAACAATCAATTGGCAAAGTTTGAGAAAAATCTCAGTGTAGGTTCTATTTCAGTGGAATAACCTTAATATGCAGAAACAATACAAAAAAAAAATGTTTGGGAAACGAGTAATGACACGTACTCGTTGTCGGTAAGAGTACAGACCACGATAAACCACATTTCGATTTGTTTTTTACCACAATATCAACGTCAAAGAAAATGTTATTTTCAGAGCGCGAGCTGAAATAGGCATTGCATGACACATTGACGCGAGCAGAGTGGTATGGACTCTAAAAGACTTCTGTTGACTTCTGTCTTAATGTTATGTTATAAAACAAATGGTAAACGCCATAGAGTGTACTATTGAGTTATGGATGCACTTGGGAGGTTTGCTAAGCACTCAAGAAGCTAGAGTCGCACTCGGCTATCGCCTCGTGCGACTCTTACGCTTCTTTCGTGCTTCTTTCGTGCTTAGCAACCTCCCGGGCGAAGGGTCTAATTGTTTTAGTATCACCCAACTAGTCGGACAGAAAAGGCAGTAATAAAGTTAGCGAATGCAAGTTAAAGAAATATTTATTTGGGGGAAAAACGAAAGAAAAACCGGCAAATTTCGCTACTCGATGACTATTACCATTAGACCACTAGTAGCGTAGCCAATCAAAATGCAGGATTTGCATTAGACCACTAGTTGGGTGATGCTAACAGCAGATAGTCGACGGTAATATAGCCCATCAAATTCACGGATTCACAATAGACTACGGTAAATTTAGACTAAAACTCAATAGTACACTCTATGGCGTTTACCATTTGTTTTATAACATAACATTAAGACAGAAGTCAACAGAAGTCTTTTAGAGTCCATACCACTCTGCTCGCGTCAATGTGTCATGCAATGCCTATTTCAGCTCGCGCTCTGAAAATAACATTTTCTTTGACGTTGATATTGTGGTAAAAAACAAATCGAAATGTGGTTTATCGTGGTCTGTACTCTTACCGACAACGAGTACGTGTCATTACTCGTTTCCCAAACATTTTTTTTTTGTATTGTTTCTGCATATTAAGGTTATTCCACTGAAATAGAACCTACACTGAGATTTTTCTCAAACTTTGCCAATTGATTGTTTACATTATAGAAACTTAAATTTGGAAATAAAAATGGGGGATCCCCATGTTCGTTAAGGAGCAACAGCACCTTGTTTATACCATATAAACCCTTATAACAGCACCATGATTGCTTGCTAAATTCACGTTTCCGACGATTGTTTTTTTCTCAACACTGAGAATTGGCCCATATTTATTTTACATAGAGAAATTTACTAATCAAATCAAAACGACAGAAAAAAATGATAGGTCACCGTAGTCGTTTTCGAGAAAATGACGATTTACCTCTTCGGCGAGGTCCAGTCGTAAAGAAAAAGCCGCCATTTTCTAATCCGCGCGCGCTAATCACGCGTAAAATTATGCGCAGTAGGGATGCGCAATGCAATACTGGGGAATGACCTTAAGGGCCCACCGACGGATTCTCGCGCGTTGCTAAGGAAGTGAAATGTCACTTCCGGTGACTGACGTCATCATATCGTGAGCTGACCAGAAAACCACTCGCCGACCTGGAAAATTTGACAACAATCTCTTAATTGTTTTAATTACAGTCGTTTTAAAACTTTAAAAAGAACAAAACTAAACCAAAAAAGATTAAAATACAAAACATTACAAAAACATGGGTTGATTCATGTCGGGAAGGAAAGTAGGGAAGAGAAAGTTCAGCTAGAAATATCGGAAGACAACAGAGATAATCAGCAAAGTTACGGTATCGCTTTCTTTGACCAACTTTGTTGTTTTAGTTCTAAAAACTCCTCGTCTAATTTATTTTCCCAGTATAAAATTTCACTTTGCTGAAGAAACACAGAAGACGTTAGTAGCTTTATAGCGTTGGCGAAAACTGTTGCAGCATCTCAACACAAAAGATGGCGAAAAAATATTTTTCAAGTTTTTGACACCGACTCGGACATGAAAGTGCACGCGCTCCACTATGCAAATTAGCTACTTGTACGCGTCAGCTTTTCCTTTCAAAATTAAAACTTCTGCAAACTTGACAAAGAGGTAGAAAGAATAAGAATCAATCGAAAGCAGAAATTGGTTATGATTAAGCATTGTGCATTGTTCTAAGAAACTCATAAATCAACTCGATACCAGAGAAGAGAGCTTTCTTGCATAAACTTTATTCTTAAGTCAAAAGCTGACGCGTATAACTAGCACGCAAAGATCTTGCTCATTCACAGCGCGAAACAGATCAACCGCGCATGCTTAAAGGAACTGACTTCCGGTTGGGCAAAAACGCTAAATTTTCGGCGGATTTTAAATTGAATTAATATTTTTTTATGTGACACAGTTTACCCCAAAATCCAGAATATAGCTAAGCATTGGTTTTTTCAAAACATTTTGTTTGAAAATGTTATGGGTATTTCAATATCGTTTATCTCTTTAAAAAGAGCATTTTTCAAAATAAAAAGAAACCCATGCTTAGGAGGATGCAAAAATGAATACAAATTATCAAACCACTGATTAAATACCCAAATTATGTAGCACGTAGCAAAGTTTAGAGTTTTCTTTTATCGGTCACGTGACCATGGGCGTGGCATAATGACGTCATATTTAGGGTCACTGGTTCACAAAAGTTTGAAACTGACCAAAATAATGCCAAATTCTCTCAAATTACTTGACTATTACATCCTTAGCAACGCATCCCCCAAAAAAACGTCAGTAGGCTCTTAAGCGAGTTTGTAAAAGTTTTTAAAAGGAAAGTCTGACGCGTACAAGCAGCTCATTTGCATAATGCAGCTCGTGCACTTTCAAGTCCGAGTCGGTGTTTTCAGTTGTCAAGACAATTTCGTTATCTTTGATATTGTGGTAAAAAACAAATCGAATGTGGTTTAGCGTCGTCTGTACTCTTATCGACAACGATAAGTGTCATCATGGCGGTCAAAATGTTGTCCGCAACAAATTGAGCTACAACGCAAAGCGCGCGCTCTGCTTTAGTTATTGATTACGTCAGCAGCATACACCCATGGGCAAATAGTAGATGCTGAATTAGCCAATCAGAGCGCGCGCTTTGCTTTAGTTATGTTATAAAACCGCATAGCGCTTATAAATTATCGGCGCGTTTACTTACATGCATTCGTTGTCTCCGACTCCCTTCTATGCACCCAACTGAAAATCAATTTGTAAAGCTATTGATCTATCCTTTGAGTGTCTTTCTGATGTGTAGAGGTTTATTACCATGTAGAACTACATTATTTTCAAGCTGAATTCTATAGATCGAATTTTTGAAGTTTCACTCATCAGAAAGAGAGAGTTAATGTTTATTTTCCGCGAAAGAAAAAGGTGTGTTTTCTGTTGAGGAGCACACAAACTAGGTTTATAACATAACTAAAGCAAAGCACGCGCTCTGATTGGCTAATTCGGCATCTACTATTTGCCCATGGGTGTATGCTGCTGACGTAATCAATAACTAAAGCAAAGCACGCGCTTTGTGATCTAGCTTAATTTGTTGCGGGCCTTGTGAGTCCACAACATTTTGACCACTGTGATGATGCGTATCGTTGTGGATAAGAGTACAGACCACGCTAAACCACATTCAATTTGTTTTTTACCACATCAAAGATAGCGAAATAAATATTTGTCTACTCGGACTTGAAAGTGCACGCGCTGCATTATGCAAATGAGCTTCTTGCACGCGTCAGACTTTCCTTTCAAAAACTTTTACAAACTCGCTTAATATGCAGAAACAATACGAAAAAAATGCTTGGGAAACGAGTAATGACACGTACTCGTTGTCGGAAAGAGTACAGACCACGATAAACTACATTTCGATTTGTTTTTTACCACAATATCAACGTCAAAGAAAATAATTTTTCTTCAGAGCGCGAGCTGAAAAAGGCATTGCGTGACACATCGACGCGAGCAGCGTGGTATGGACTCTAAAGACTTCTGTTGACTTCTGTCTGAATGTTATGTTATAAAACAAATGGTAAACGCCATAGCGCCGGTACTATTAAGTTATGGATGCTTTTGGGAGGTTTGCTAAGCACTCAAGAAGCTAGAGTCGCACTCGGCTATCGCCTCGTGCGACTCTTACGCTTCTTTCGTGCTTAGCAACCTCCCGCGTGCACCATAACTCAATAGTACACGCTATGGCGTTTACCATTTGTTAAGTTTTATCTGCCCGGCCGGGACACGAACGTGAACAAAGTTTACATCCTCAGATGTTAATGTAGTGAGAGACCCTAAAGGAAAGTCGCTTGCCTTTCAGATGTTTCTAAACGACTATGCTGAAGTCCCTATGGAGGCTCTGACGTATCTGATTGGTCAGTGTAACTATGGTGGTCGCGTGACTGATGACAAGGACCGCCGGCTGTGGTGTGCCTGTTGTCTATTTTTGTATGTGAAGAGATTATAGCAAGTGATGATCACTAGTAAGTCTACAATTCTGAAGTGATCAACTTTTAGGTTCTCCTTACAATGTTAATACATTTTCAAGCAGTCAGGTTAGGAGAATAAGGAAGCTTAAAGCAGCTAAGTCACGGTATTTTGAGTTATTTTGGCTACCTACAAAATTACCTTTGAATTGTAGGAAAACTGAAACAGTACAGATCAAACGATTATGTCAAACCATGCTTCTGTGGCTGTGGATCTTTCACGTAACAGCTCAAACACGACAGAGGGCCTCTTATCACTTTCAAACACAAAGAAACATTAAACATCGCGCATAACATGGTGTTTTTTGGACGAATTTCGAGGAGTTTGAAATTGTTCGTTTTATTTATTCTCGAACAAATTCAATAGGAATGCCTCAACAACAACGACAACAACTTTGTTTACCCCATTTAATTTTTACATGCATTAATAAAAATTACAATAGAGAGGGGTATTGACCTCCTAAAATAACTAAAGAGTTAAGAAGTATAGGAAAAGTGTTTGACTTGACTTAAATACATTACGCTGAGGGATTTTCGTTATAAGTTTTAGAGGTGAAAGTAATCTGGTTGACGCAGACATCATTGACACCTAAATAGTTCTTCCCTTATCTAAGCTGTGTTGCTCATTTTTGTCAGGTTCTCGGACAGTGGTACATATTACGCGCCAGCTAAAGGAGATTACGAATCATATGTGGACTACATCCGGGACTTACCTCTCATTCCTCACCCGGAAGTGTTTGGTCTTCACGAGAATGCTGACATCACTAAAGATCAGAAGAGAACTCAAGAGGTAAGTATTTGTCACCCGCCAAACACATAACTGTAAAATCTCTGCTCTATACCTCGCCGTATTGAATAATTAGAAATTATTGAATGAGGCTGAGTAGGATATGAAGAATTCTACAGATCAAGGAGGGTGTTATCCACAGAGGCCGAAGGCCGAGGTGGATAACACCCTCCGAGATCTGCAGAATTCTTCATATCCTACGAAAGCCGAATTCAATAATTGCTTTATTATTCATTCAGAATATTTCCCCGTTCTTAAAGCAGTTTCGCCATTTTGCTCTTTGTTTTTCTGGCCACGGTCACCAAAAAATAACACAATCTCGTCCGCAGATTTTCTCGGTCAACGGTTCAATAATCATTTTGACGTTACCGATTCAATGATCTGGAGAGGGCTACTTTTTTGACGTCATTGATTCAATATGGCGAAGATTCTTTTCAAATTTGGTGAACAGCAGCTGGTTATGGTGAATTATGCGTGTGGTTTTAATCGATCAGAAACTGGGAAATATTTTGAATGAATAATAATATTGTTTCATTCAAAGTTGTGGGCCGAACGGGGGGAACTTTGCTTCTTTCTTTCTTTCTTTCTTTCTTTCACGGTTTTGGTTTGCTGAGTCGTTGATAATTCATTATCTACTCTAAATTTTTTTTCTCCTCGCATCATAGACTAAAAGTGTCATTAAAATTGACCCAAATGAAATACGTTTTTGGCTCGATGAAATACGTTCTGACCTTGTCTTGTCTTGACCTTTTCTACTCGTTTTTACCTTGTTTTTGGCCTCCTAGTATTTCATTTGTGCGGTTTCATAGTCTTATAATGACAGTTTCTTTTGATGTGTCACAGAATCTACAAGAACAGTGTACGATAACAGCAAACAGCTTGGAAATTTTGCAAACGCGCTTCAATTAATATCTCGAAAAGAAACTAACTTCAATATAGAAACTCTTGTAAAATAACGAGGACCAAAACTGCTCAGTAATTCTTAATTTATGCGACCACGAAAACGTTGTACAAAATGCTTCCCCCATCCTTAGCCGAAAACATTTTGTGCCGCGAATCGAGCAAAGTGCATTATTTTAAGCAATAAGTTAAGTCTTTCTTAACAAACAGCTTGACGAAGAGAGGCCATGAGAAAAAGTGGTCCGTATTGCGAAAAATTTAATTTTGCTACATCATCAAAAATTGAGTGACTTCAAACTGCAGTTAAACTTCACCCTTGATATATTTTTCTCTTTTCTTTCTCCCTTTTCTCCTAGTTGTTTGACAGCATCCTGTTAACCCTGCCCCGTCAGACCGGCGGAGGAGGGAAATCTTCAGCTGAAGTGATCGATGAACTGTCAGCTGACATCTTGTCTAAGTTTCCTCCTCCGTTTGACATGGAGATGGTGATGAACAAGTACCCATTGGTTTATGAGGAGTCCATGAACACTGTGCTCAGACAGGAATTAATCCGGTTTAACCGGCTCACGGAGGTGGTACGAAGCACGTTATATAACCTGCAGAAGGCTATCAAGGTAATGCTTTCCCTTCTAACGTGTTCGCAAAATATTAACTTCTTACTAACCGAGTGCGAGGGCCGTACTGAGGAATATTTGCCCGAGGTCGTGGCAGTACGGACCGAGCGCAGCGAGGTCCGTACAAAAACGACCGAGGGCCAATATTTCCCAAAAAGAACAAGCTACCACGAGTTTGAAAACAAATTCAATGAACGTAAATCATGTTGGGTATAAACAAGGCTTCAAGAACGATGTGTAACGGAATTTGTCACAAGTCTCAACAGCTGCAGTTTGTTGAAATTCGGAAAATGGTTTCTGTCGATCCTTCATGGAATATGAAGAAATGTCGAAGTTGATTACTGTGAAATCATTCAAACATATACACAGCTAATGAAGAGGCAGTCTCAGAGTCAATCCTCCGTCTCTCTCGATAACAGTTCGACGCTTCTTTTTATTCTGGACAATTCTGCGCTGAAAATTGGAAATTGTTGCGGCTTGTACTCTTGTCCGTGTTTCCTGCATTTGTTCATAAAAATATATTTCAGTGGGCAAAAAGTGGTCAAGCTCCTTAGCAGGTAGGGTTTCAACTCTCTCACTTGTCATACAGTTACCTTACAATTAGTGGAGAAGAGTTTACAGATCAGTAGCCATCTGCTTATTTGTGTTTGCACATTTTTGCTTCTTTATAAAATCGGCAATGGCCTCCTGACTTTCGCCGATGCTTGATTCAGTCTCTACATTAGACGTTTCCAGATCTTCAGGATAATAAAATTCGCTTCGTGAAAATTCGTCTTCCTCATTCTTATCGTAAGCTCTGTAAAATATCAATCTTTTAGGTAGTTTCTCTGCGAAGAATGAGAGTATTTACACGTTTTCTTTTTCGTAGTTTTCGCTGCAAATTTGCCGGCTTTCGTAACAGATTATGACCGTTTCCATGGAAACGGTCCGCATGGCGAAATCCCGACCAAGAAAGAACCAGTCAGAACGCTCGGATTTACCTCAAGCCTATCTTGACATATAATAAAAAGGAATACTGACCACTCACTTTCAACGGACAAACCCATCGACAGACAAACGCTATTCGCTTGACTCTGAAGATGACTTCCGCTCAGGTTGCCGAAACGTCAGTCACCAGCAACAGTTCTTTTCAGAACTACCCTTACCAGGGGCCCGTTTATCGAAAGACCCGGTAACTTAACGGGCCCGAAATCATATTTTGAAATCAAAGTCTCGAGAAAAGTAGGATGTGTTCTGACCTCTAATGAAGTCTATTTTGTTTCTTTAGCTAATAACTTTACTGCACTGTTTTCAAAACCTTTGAAACTCCCATCCTTAACGGAAATCAAAACAGCTAAACGGGCCCGGTAATTACCGGGAGCTTCGAGAAACGGGCCCGACGATCACACAATGCGAACTAAGTCTTATTTTGCAGATTGCTAGTAACGTTCTTCGTTCCAATTTCATGAGCCTCTGGGTCATCTTTCAGACAGATCTAGCCAAGCGTGAGGGAGGCACTGGGAGAATATCGTTCCCAAGTCTTGACAGTACGGACCGAGCACTGCATGGGGCAAAGTCTATACAAAACAGAACGAAGGCAGATATTCTCTCTCGAGTCTCGAGCAAGCTTACTCAAGAAGGAATTTATTACACAACTTTATGACAGAAAAAAAGGCTGTAGAAACTTCACCCTTTCGATTGTAGCACTAGTTTTGGCCTTCACAGCTGTCGTAGTTGTAGTACAATATGATCAAAACTGTTTTTTACTCTGAAATTAAACAATTAATTGGTTGCAACATTTGAATTTAAATCATTGCTGTCTGTGTATGTTTACTCTGTAGGGTCTGGTTGTGATGTCAGGTGATCTTGAAGACGTGTTCAACAACATGTTGGTCGGCAAGGTACCGGCTGTGTGGGCGGCAAAGTCCTACCCCTCTTTGAAACCACTAGGAAGCTATGTGGCTGATCTTTTGGAAAGGTAGAGAATGTTTGTTTCTTTGTTTGTTTGTTTGTTCACTTGTTTTTCTCCCAGCAAAAGAACTTGCGTTAAGTGAGGTTAGATTTACCTTTCCATATATAATTACATCAAATATTCAGTCAGTAAGTAAGTACTGGAAAATATTTCTGTAACTAATTGCCAAATTATCTACTTTTTAATTTATTCAAAATGGTGGAGGTGATATGAATTACTGTAATCATAGCAACAACAGTGTAATGCTTAGTGCAGAATTATATAGTCATAATCAATTTCTAAGTCAACACTTTGTTGTCTGTTTCGGCTTAGAGTTCCCACCTGATGTAATAATATGATAATTTCAGTTATCTCTTGTACTTTTAGTTTCAATAAAGTTAGGAATGGGGATGAAATGCTCCTCTCGTCACACGTTTGCCCCCATAGACTCGACGTTTTGTACTTGGATATACATATTGGCTAGTGGGGGCCCTATGGAGGCCCACGATCGGTCACAGCCGACCCAGGGAAGGCCCAACTCCCTCCTATATATAGGTCTGTGCACCTTCCAGCTAGGTTAGTGGAGGCTTAACTCCCTCCAATCAGAGAGGTCGGTCAGTCGGCCCGGGGGAGGCCCAACTGCCTGTCTGCCTCCTCCGTAAGGGTGTGTGTACCACCCTGGTGGTAGGTTTTTCTTTAACTAACAAAAAGCCGGAGTACATGGGGCTAACTTTAAAGTTTCAATTGAGCACTTTGTCACCCCCATTTTCAGCCACACCAAGTTATTGTTCCTGTTCAGACTAATATTTTTGGGTCTTAATAATAATTTTTGTGTCTGACCACAAAACATGAGAAAGTTGATTAATGGTAAAGCTATTCAAAAGAATTTTGAAGACGAAAGATGTAGTCTGAACGTACGAGCGCTTCAAGCCAAGACTGATCCTTTAATACTTTACCTCCTGTCTTTCAACTGTCCTCAGATGTTGCTTACCCTTGAAGGGAATTGAAAGGTAGGCAGCTTTGACGATTTTGTGTTACGTTTTACAGATTAACGTTCTTCCAAACCTGGATAGACCATGGAGTGCCAAACGTGTTCTGGATCTCAGGATTTTATTTCACTCAATCATTTTTAACAGGTGAGTAACTGGCAAACATTAGTCCCTTTCATAACACTTTTTAGTACATTTTAGTCGTTTACAGTTTGATTGGCTGAGGCACTGGTTTACTATCAGCCACGAGTGTACAGTGGCTAGAGGTCATCTACAAAATGACAGCATTTTCCTGTTTTTACAATGTTGTAAGGAAGAAGATGACTAGATAATTCAATTCCCAAGCATGCTCAGTAGAGGAAAAAACCTCAAGTTTTTACCGAACTGCCGAGCGCGTGCAAACAGCTGCACGTTTTATTAAATATATGTTATGATTTCTGACCTGCGGTCTATTCCTGTTTGGCAGGCGCACGCCAGAACTTTGCCAGGAAGTACACCATACCCATTGATCACGTGGGTTTCCAGTTCGAGATGACAAACAGCGAGAAAGAAATGGAAAATAAACCTGAAGATGGCGTTTATGTATACGTAAGCAATATATCAATCACGAGTTAGAAATTTGCTATTATTCTCCTTACTATCGCTATAGAGTGTTTTCGTTTACGTTGCCAGTAGCGATGCAAATTTACTGGAACAAATGGAAGTGTTAACATAATTAAAGAGTTCAACTACCACAGGGTTGGTTTTGGACACCAACATGTCCGCTGTTAGGAACACCATTATGGCTGTCGTGACGTCATGTGAAAAATCCCTATAGGAGCGAACGATATCCAATCGTGGCTAAGACTAGACACGTTTTACCGCGCTTGACGCCGTTTGTATGGTTCTGCCTCGAGTTCTGATTGGTTCGTTACATAAAGAGTGCCTTGGATTGGTCAGATGTTGTTACTTGTGTTTTGGCCTCACAATCACAAATCTGCTCTGTCTACGGATTTCTCCGGGTCACTTTTCGGTGGCTTGTTCTGTTAGTTGGTCGGTTCGTTTATGTAATGAGTGTTTTGATTTAAATATTTTCAGGGTTTGTTTTTGGAAGGAGCCCGTTGGGACAGAGACAACATGGTGGTGTCTGAATCTCTTCCTAAAATTTTATTCGATACTTTACCTGTGGTATCCTTTTTGATAATAAATAAGCTGGACTATTTGTAAGTCAATTCGTAGCCTCTAAATTTATTGAAAAACAAATGAGGGACCCACAGACGGGACGAACGAGCGAGCGACCGAACGAACGAATAAACTAACGGACGGACGAACCAACCAACCAACCAACTAACGAAGGAACGAACAAACGATGCAAATGAACGAGTCATAATTAAGCAAACACCCGTCAGACGCATTAAAACAGGTTAAAAGTAAAAGCTTAAAAAAGCACCGGATTGGATCGAATGGATCATTTTACAGTTTTCTGCTCAGTGACCTGGCCTTTGACGGACAGTGGGGCTGAAAGTGACCTTGTTTTGATATAGACTTTATAATGCCTTTTTTTTGTGTAAGTTCTTCTAACACTAACTAGTTGGCATTTCAATGAGAAAAGCAGAGAGGTTTGTATCAAAGTAAGGTCGCTTCCAATTATAGGCCAGGTAGCTGTAAAATGGCCTATTAGTTTGAATAGCGCACTTAAATATCAAAATTCAAACAATTTCTCTTTTATAATCACAACTCAAGCTCTGCTTGTTTAGCACTGGGGCATATTCCTTGTTTTGGTTTCTTTTTCCTTAACTACTCATCTCTCAGATGTGGATCATTCCTGGTGAAAAATCCACCTTTAAACCCAAAGCAACGTACGCCAGTCCAGTGTACAAGACAAGCGCTCGACGAGGGACTTTGTCCACAACCGGTCACTCCACAAACTTTGTTATGTATGTAGACCTACCTTCCAATAAACCCGAGAGGCACTGGGTCAACAGAGGCGTGGCACTGCTCTGTCAGTTACATGACTAGTGATGCGTGACTGGTCACGTGTGGTAAACATCAATGGCTTTCGATCTTGTGGGCTATTCCTTTGCGAAGTTATTTTTTTAGTGTTTTTGGAGTGTAAAATATCTGACTTGAATAATTGTTTATTTATAAAAGAGGTAAGTTATTGTCATCGCAGAGTGTGTGTTAAAAACACACGTGAAATTGTCTTGCGCCTTGGAATTTAATTAAAGAGTGGTGTGTTACCAGACTAAAACCGAACTTATTTTTATATTCAGCAAGAGTGTGAACTCAACCCGAGTATGCTAATAAACTGATGCGATAGAATAAAAACACTTGACTGGTTTATTGCTTTACTTATTTTTCCTCTTTTCTTCTGTTTTGGGTCAGTGTGAATCAAGGTAAACAGCCTGAGATAAAACAAGAGTCTTTTTGGAGTTATCGTTCTTCTCCATTTACCTTTTACTGTTACATTCTCGTGGAGAAATTTATTTAAATTAAGGGAGAGGTGTGCCGATGGCTTGTTCATACGCGCCGGTGGCTGCGCATTGACAGGTTTTGACATTAACTTAAGGTTAATAAGTCAGATTATAACGTTAATAAGCGGTTAATTAACCGCCTTAGCGAGTTTGTGAAGCTCTCGTTTCGAGCGTTGGACCTTCGTTGGAGCGATTTAAGCGAGGGATTGTGGATTATATGAGTGTGTATATATATAGTGGATTTTGGAAGCTGCGTGGCAACAGAATATGCATGACAATAAACGTTAGTTGATTGCTTAAGCAGCCAAGGTACCGAGTTTAAAGGTTATTTCTTTTTTGTTTTTTTGTTTGTTTGTTTGTTTGTTTGTTTTTTTTTTTTCATGGTTTTCGGGGTTTCCTTAATGATAAAAAATACCATAAGCCGCCACGCAATCTTGAAGAATGACCGAGGAGATAAAAATGTTTGGAGCGGGCAATGTACGTTGTAACAGACGAACAAGTGCATGAGGGAATTCGGGGCGAAAGCATGGGGACTAAGAAGGGAAGCCATCGGGAAACCCTGGAGGAATGTGTGGAGTTGGGCAACGGCCCACTGTTGTGCTGTAACCCCAAGTTAAAGTTAGTATGTTATGGATAAAGAAGGAATGGGGAAACTCGGGTAACAAACGTGGAATGTGCAAGAGAACACGCAGGTCTTACTGGCCATGGAAAGCACTGGGAAGGACACGAACATAAGGACCTGCATGGGCCCGTTTCTCGAAAGCGCCGACAACTTTTCGGGGGCTCGCAAAACCATTTTTTGTTAATCTGTATCTAAAAACAGAGAGGTGTTGTACGACTGAAGCATCTTGTATAAAGGGAAACTCTGGTCATATCAAGAATATAATAAAAAAGCTCTGTAATCATGAAGTTTGAGATTTTGCTATCGCTTTACGGGTGCGAAAACCTTTCGACATTTTCGACCTTCGAGAAACTAGCGAGCTGATTCACGTGACGGCATAGGTGGGAAAATGCATTGGACGGAAGAGTGCGTGCAAGATAACTCATACATGAGAACAAACTCACAAATAAAATTTAGTCTACTCTTTGAAATCTTTAATGTTGACAATCCGGTATTCTTTAGTAGTACTTCAGATGGTTCTTCTTGTAGCAATTTTTCTCCTTTCCATGCAATCCGTTTTAAGACTTCCTTCGATAACTTGATGTCCCATAGCCTGAATTTCAGCCGTCTCCTCCTCTCGCTAAGTCTCGGGAGAGAGACGACGTCTCTCTCCCGAGAATTAGCGAGAGGAGGAGACGGCTGAAATTCAGGCTAGATGTCCCATAGTTGTGTGTATGTTTCAGTTTTTAAATTATCAATGAACGAGGTCAGATGTGGTGCCGTGATGAGCAGGAAACGGCAAAAACATCAGCAAATTAAAACGTCATTTGATTTGAGCCGGAGATCAAACATGAAGGGACTGCCAACTAAAACTGAGCTAGTAATATTTTTAAGAAAAGCATGTGGCCTCATGCATAGGATAAGTGATAACTTCGTTTTTTATTTAATATTTGGAGTCTTAGACACGATGATTTAACTGTTTTTCTGCCAAGTTTAATAGCCGGTAGTCAAAACGTGTTAAACGTCACTGTTTACCAAGTTTAAGAAAGATTAAAAGATGGAGTATGCCCGCATTACGAGTCAATGTCAGTCTGAAATCTTCTCGTAGTTTAAAAAAGTCACTTGGACTGGTCTTTCACTCGTTTGGTGAGTGTTCTTTTGATAGACTCCTCATTTCTGGAAAGTTCCAGGTCAGATTCAACGAAGATCTGATCGTTAGCTTTCGATCCTAAAGGTCGTCTAAGCCCGAGCCAAAACATGACCATCTCAAACTGGATGATGGCAATATTAATATTATTAT
>JAHPZR010011654.1:22500-40702 GCA_019787425.1 Platygyra sinensis
ATTTCTGCAGTTGTCGTAAAAATCTTATTTCCATGATGATTTCCACAGTTTTGTAGTTTTTTTAAAAAGTGAATGTTATTGTAGATGTAGTCTTCGCTTTGCGCTCTTTTGGCATAACGTAACGCTATTATTTCTGTTTTCTAGTTTAGAGAAAGTAAAGTGACCACAAGGAAGAAATGAGGATGAAATCTCGTCATGAAAACTTGGTGGATCATTCAGTGTGAAAGAAGACAAGATAAGAATTTCATATTGAATTTCTGATTGAAATGGTGTCACTGAATATATTCGAGACTTGTTTGAAAATTAAAATTTCTGAATTTTTTTCGGAATTTCCCAGGTTAAAATTTCTTTTAAAACCGACGTTTTGACCAGTTTTACTGTTCCTCTTCAGGTTGTTGAAAAGTTTCCAATATGGCGGATGTTTTCTTTTTTGTCGTTCAACTTGGTAACCGCACATGACGTATCGTGATAATTACACGACGTGTAAATGATGTTAAAATGTGAGGGAAATGCAGGCCTATCAAGTACTTTTTACTTTTTGTGATAATTCATCGTCTTCTACAGTTTTTTTCACGATCAAAGAGGGAGTTTAGGATTGGTTTCCATGTATCATCGTGATCAAAACTGTTAAGGACGTCTCTGTCATAGTGACTCAATTCCTTCGTGAACTTTTCTTTGCTTTAATCCTCTCTTCCTTGCTACGATCTCTGCGTTCCCCCATCAACACCACTTTGGCACTCCATGGTGTGCCATGCTAGGCCTCCATCCTCTTTGCTTATCCGTTTTTCGTGCAATAGTGTTTCCTTTATGAAGGTCTTCATTTGTTACTCTGACTTTGTCCATGTGTTCTTTCTTTCTTGTTTGGAAAAGGCGCCATGGTTCTCCCGCATACTGACAGAGTATTCTGGTACGCACAAGGCACCCTGTATACAACGCATTTTTGCTTTTCATCAAGCGGCTCTTGACATTTGCGTTTAATCTCTTTTATCTTTCTTCCAGGTTTAAAAGCAACTCGAAAAGAGTGTCGGTCAGCAGTTCTCCTGAACTGTTCAGGCAACCTTTCTAAATATGGTAAAGTCACGACTTTCTTGTTGTTCTTGTTCTCTTTTGTCTATCTGTTGAAGTCTTTGTTCCATAAACCTTCTCACGGTTTCTCTGGGGTACCCATTCGCTACATACACGTCTTCCATGTTCTGTAGTTCCTCCGTTAGGTGTTTTTTCTTGTCACGTATTTATTATTATTATTATTATTATTATTATTATTATTATTATTATTATTATATAGCAGTAAAAAACGTCTGTATGCCATATACAATAAAAGCAACACGAGGCGCCGCAGCGTAGCCCATGAGCTAATCAGTGAATAAAACAGAAACAATCTAAAATTACCGCTAAAAACTGAAATTCATTATAAAACCTATTAAAACTGTTAGTTGATATATTATTACTATTAAAACTGTTAGTTGATATATTATATTATTATTATTATTATTAATATTATTATTATTATTATTATTATTATTATTATTATTATTATTATTATAAAGCCCTCGCTCTGTCAGCAAAACCTTTTATAATGGCTCTTTTCATAGTTTCTGGGTGATTGGATCTCTTCTTCACATTTATGTTTGTCATGTGTATAGAAAATGGTCGTCCACAGGATGCTTGCACGCCCATCAAGCTAAAAGCCTATTTAACACAAACGTAACTTATCATATTTATCATAATGTTTTATTTTACTTGCGGGATGAAGTAAAATTGAGAGTAGTCAAGACATGCATCATTGGTATTGATATTTAGCGGAATAAAGGAACAACTCACAAGTCCACAGTACTTATGACTCTATAAGGGGTCTGATGCATTACACTCTAACATGGCGACCTTTAACAGTTTGATATGATTTGGTAGCTTTATGGCATAAATTCAACTACAGTACTTCAACCATTAATTTAAATGCGTCGAAATATTACCTATCTGTGTTAGTGTATCACTGTTAAAACAAAATATCTTACAGTGTAGGTATCAGGTTCATATAGTATGAGATTTCATCATAGAAAGCAAATGCTATCTCTACATATTATGTAGTACCAGAACTTGGCTCTTATTGGCCAAGCTAGAGATCTGTATGGGAGAGCCTTTACCGAGGTCGCTTTGTTCAGTCTCTACACCTGGGTTTTACTAGCTGACATTTTACTTGTGAACTGAGATGAGCTGAACATAAATATGCGAAAGTTTGCCAGTCCTCTTTACGTTTAATTTTTTTTTTCTTATAGCGCAGAGTACTTTATAAAAATTTTTATCCTAATTTTTTTTTTATCCTATTGTTATCTAGCCTTTTGTATTTTAGTTTTTATCACTTACCTTTTGTAACATTTAGTACATATTTCCATATTTTTATCGCTTTTTATATTCTCACGTGTGATTTTACATCTTATATGCAAAATTCTATTCATTTATTTCTTACTTGAAAATGATCTCAGCGAGATCGAAACGTCGTATTTTTTCGCTAATTTTTATCTTAAAAAGTTTTTTAGTACTTCCACAAATAGTTTGAGCGGAAAAAAATAATCAATATTTGTATTGTAGTTTGCAACTTTTTCACCACAAAATGTAATCGGTCAAGATGCTGGTCTTGATGGGAAAACTAGACGACTGTCAGTATTGATTTCAGTTAATTTTATATATATAATCAAATTCATGAATTCAGTATTTCCCATTCCTTGTGATTCACAGCCATGTAATAAAATGATTTATTAGCCTAACATGCGTTTTATGGGAACTTTGGTGCTGACTAGGCCTTAACAGGCTAATTTAATCTTATTTGAATAACTTGAATATGCAAAAAAAGTTTTTTCACTCATATTATATCAAAGTTATTATCACTATGCTACATTTGACTTCGTGAATTTATCCATTTGCAAACAATTTTAATTTAGTAATATACTTATGATCTTGAATAGATGAAGACATTATACAGTCATGTAGCTCTTAATCATTTTATTATTTACAAATTAGATAGAACTGATTATGACATGGTTTCGCACAATCTTAAAGGAAGCAAAAGGCAAAACAATTAGTGACTTGTAGAGAATAGTTTTCATGTTCACGAGCTAAGTTTAGGTTTTACTTTTTTCTCAGCCATTGTCAGATTTTTATCGTTATTTATAGACAGGAGGGAGGGGGTGTCTCCAGGCAAACAGTGGTTTAGCCATAACTACCAGTGTGACGTCACGTCATACACCGGTGATTTTCGATATGGCGGCCTATTTATTTTGGTTCGTTAACTGAAAGATATGTGGAAATTTCTAACTTTTTGATGATTCGATTACTTTGTTCAATGTTACCCAGGATCAAAATATATGAAAGACTTCTTTGTAGTAATTTTCGGTAGGATAAGTTATTCGAAAGCCTCATATTTTGAGTAGAAACATACTAACAAGTGGCCGAGGCGTCGACAAAGTTTAATGGATTGACAACGTTTCCCCGGAGAACCCCGCAGAAATGCGGAGATGTCCTGATCCCAGAATAGGAGGTTTGGTACATGATATATTAAGTTTGCTCTGTGCTGATAATTACAGTGAGGACACTCGAACCGTGAACACTTGATATTTGTTCGCACATTTTTTTTAGTAACTAGAGAATGCGGGCTCGACCTTTTGATAAGAGTATTTAATGTTTTTACACTTACAAAATGAGAAACATGTAACACTATACATCATAAGCAGAGCCATTATTTCTTAATTGTCAAAAAAAAATTGTACAGAAAAATGTCAAGTGTTCACGGTTCGAGTGTCCTTACTGTAAGTCTTCAGTGCTTATGGTTTGTCTCAACAATCCCTTCAAAGTTAATGGCATTTGGAGAAGAAGGGCTAAGCCTCGGAATACGCGGCCACTATTGCGTGACAATGAATGCTTGCTCACGTAGTCCCGTAGTAAATAAATATTTGCATATGGAAACAAAAGAGAAAACTTAATGTATACACGAAACAAGCGTGCTACACATGAATATGCCTCGTTCTAAAATCCATCAGCCGAAACAAGCGCGCTACACATGAAAATACTTCGTTCTATAATCCATGAGCCGAAACCCGGAGTTTTAATATTCATCTTTTCCACTGCGGGAATGCGGGAGCAATAGTTTTACTCGTCTTACTTTCATAGCAATAGTTTTACTCGCCTTACGTTCATCAACCCATAAAATACAACACCACTGGGGGACGAGGGGAGCAAGCGTTTAATGTCACGCAATCGTAAACACAGACACTACTGACCTTTCACCAATCCAACAAAGTACAACACGCGAGAGTACACCCTCGCACTCAAAAGGATTGTTGAGCAAAATGACTCATCACATTGAGAAAAACTAACAATGGCTAGAAAGTTATATCAAAAACAAACAAAACCTCCTATTATGAGGTACCTCTATTGAAAACTTGAAGAGAAAACGGCGGGCGTTTTGGGTGGCCTTTACTTGACCGGAAGTCAAGATGGCGGTCACCCCAACTGACCCGATTTGTTTTCAATAAAATTTGGAACCAAAACGCACACAAAACAACAAACGGTTGTACTCACAGACATCCACTACAAAGCTTTGCACACTTGTGCCAAATTAGTGAATAATAGAGCAATAATAGCTTGTATTATCCTTTTATTTGTTTGAATTCAATGGAGTCCCGACGCCAAATCTGGGCAAGCCGAGCGAAGCTTCGACTTGTTGCCATGTGACGTCACACTGGCAGTGATGAGTCGGTCTCTGACAGATACTCGAAAACAATAGAGTCATCCCCTCCCTCACCCCGTTGTTTATAGAAATTGTCGTTGAACGTAGCTTAACTTGCTTTGTTTTAAAGTACTCACTGATTAGGCCTTGCGTATAGTTTGAAAATTTGTCTTACTTGTTCGTGAAACGTTCCCATTATTATTTCTAAATACGATTGTTTCACTTGTTTTATGCCAGGGGAATATCTTGGAGGATGAAACAGCAATCAAGATTCTCTCTTCATCTAAAATTCTCTCTGAGGAAATCTCCGCAAAGCAGGTACATAAATAAATAGAAGTTGGTACCGATTGTTGTATATGTAACTAGGTATCAAATGAAAGTGTTTTCCATTGAATGCTTGTTCACAGAAACTTATCATGCCATGTTCACTACTTGGCTTTCACGTGATATTCATGCTGGGTAAACTCCGTTGTCCCTGTTCCTTGCATGACATTCGTTCCAGATCCCGCGCATAAATCTCCAATACAGTTAGTTCCAGATCCTTCATGGTCGGCGCTTGACAAATGAGGACAATGTCTCCGAGAGCCTCTTAAAGCCTATTGATCTTCCTTTGGTAGTGGTCATGCAAATATATACATATTTTTCTTTTTCACATCTTCAAATTTTGAAGTACGTAGGACCCGTTAACATCATAAAAGGCACTACCCTTGGTGAAGAAATTTAAGGGTCATTGCAATTTCAATGTATTAATAAACCGCCCGTGACCGTGATATTAACGGTAAATGTTCCTAAGGTTATTTTGTTCATGACGTTTTGGTTGTTATGACGAGAAAAGGGTTACACGAAAATCAACAACACAGTCAGTGTCGTAGCTTAGTCGTATATCAAAAAAGATCTTCTGTAATCTGCGTTTTTTTTTCACGAAATGTTCGCTTGCATAATACTGGCAACTCCACCAGCCACACTTAGTAGCAGAAGCCCGGCTTTCCGTAGATTTCATCCTGACTCGAACGCCTTACGCCGCATAACATGTACAATGGTTTGCAGCTGTACCATCGGAAAGAGACTTTTTAGTGCATTTTTAAGTTGTTTAGTTTTATCATTTTGAGAAAATGAATTAAATGTATATGGGGTAATTTTGATATCATGGTCCTAAATAATTTTTGATGTAGATAGGCGCGATCTTTTGATGTAGCTAAGAGATCTCTGGCAGGTATTCTTTTCTTATTTGAAAGTCCAAAATGTTCACATTTGAGATTGTCATTTAGGTTTTCACGAATTGGCCTCGTTTTTCATGGCCTGGCACTTGCACCTGCGTCGTTTTGTTTAGGTTTTATTTCATTGTTTTGACAAACTTCAACACCCACGTGTCACTAGTTCTCATTTAAAGTTTAGTCAAAAGATTCTGAAAGAGCGATTTGTGAAATTCGTCTGTTTTACTTGGAGCAAAAAAGACGAAATGACACGCATTCTTGAGATTGTGGAACTTTTCGTTCTCCTCCTTTCACTTTAGTCTGTCTCGCTCTGTCAGTCGTCTACAACATCACTCGCCTGTGAATCAAAAGTAACCTCATTACCAGTCATCTCCTTGTTAAGAGTAGAAGGGGAGAGTCTAGGAGGGAAACTGGGATACGTTGTTCCATTTTCAGTAGTTGAAAAAACACGAATATTTTATCACTCCAACTTAACCATATTATTCATACAGTGTTTGCTATCCGTTATTCAAGTTTAGCTTTTTTATTTATTTGTTTTCGAGCTGTGCCTTACTGCTGGTAAAACTGCCAACATGCAGCAGCTTTTGTCGCACATGCTAAGTAGTGCAAAACATGAAATTGTCATCAATATGCAGGTGTGCCTTGGACTAATATACACAACTGGCTTTTTGTTTTAAATCGCTCTTAAATTGCAATGTCTAGTTGTTTTGGGGGTCTTATGCTTTGCATACAGACCCCTAAGTCAGAGGCAAATCTTTTGTGTCAGTCAGTGGATCACTTTGAGGACGAGATGACACGTGACAGATCTCCGAGAGTAGGCAGGTAGACTGGGTACTAGTGTTTTCCAGTTGTTTCGCCGGCCATTTCTTCGAGCGTGTTGTCGTTGTGTATTGAATTGCCGCCGTTTTCCCTGTGTTGGGAAAATTTTGAAGAGCGTTCCGTCGCAGATTAATGGTACTTGTTCAAGGTAAGTTATGTCCTATTTCAAAATTGCTCTTTCGTGCTGTTTATGATTGGTTTTCTTTCTTTCATTTCGAAACTTAACTGCACTGCTTTGCCATGTTTGCTCTTTGTTATTTCATTCAGGTGTTGCTGAGTGAAGTTTCCTCGGCACTACATGAGTTTTTTACTCTCACAAGGCAACATATCTAGACTCGCCTTGTGTTTAGTGCGGATTGAACAGAAGCTAAGACGTTTTCGCAAGCCCAAATTCATTGGTTTGAAATCCGGTGCGAGCTGCAAGTATCTCGCGAGTATCTCACAAGCCAGTATTTATCGGATTGAACTATGACAGTGGGTTACACCTCAAACTGAAAGAGTTATTGTACTCTCAAAAATACTCGCATTGAATAAGAGTCTTGCACTTCTGTTGTCTGTTATTAGTCGCCAGTATGGGAAAACAACCGAACAATACCGGTAAGGGATCGGCTGTCACAACAATTTTGTCAAAGCCAAGGATGCTTTTTAATTTTCACGGGTGCGAGTTACGATTTTGGAATATGATGCTTATGATGTTTTACTTACATTTAAATGTGTATTACTTGCCAACATTAATAGACGTTGTTGGACATTACAAGTTGTGGAATGCGGTGATGTTTTGGTTAAACACAAATTATGTGCTACAGTGTTTACATCTCAATGCTTATATTGCCTGATATGAAATGCAGGTTAATGAGATTCATGCTCTTTATGATAAGCATAAAAAAGAATCATATTCTTTATTCTCTATGAGCATCTAAGTAACATTTTTAGTTGTATCTTGTTAAAGTGGTTGGTTTTAGAAATATATATATAATTCATACATATTATTTTATTTTATGGTATACAGGCTCCTGTTGATACCAGTCATGTGACTGAAGGGGTCATCCTGTTTAAATATTAACTTTTTTTAATTTTTGCTATTTTTAAGTCTCCTCTTAACTAAAAGGTCACCAAACAATACATAATTCTGTCAAATTTAAAGTAATATCAAAATGACACTTTGTGATGCTTATTCATAAAGTGCAGTGAATCTCATCAGCCTACATTTCTGGACATAACTGTATAAGGGGAGCAAACGATGTGGAGGAAAATCCAGGTCTTACAATATTTGATGTCATTGATCCAACAACCACTGCGTCTGCTAACTTTAGTTTTGTAATGTCCATAACAACGTTTACAACAAAGATATTGACAGCTTTTGAGAATGAAATCAGAGGATCTTTTCCACTGATAGTTAAGTACCATGTGATGAATACTTGCACAAATTTTAAACAAAAACTGCTTAAGAGAAGATGTCAGAAAAAGTTTTATTTCCAAAAATTTGCCCTCTGAATGTAATGTCTGTTATGTGGAATTACCAATATTCTCCCTTCTTACACGAAAGCCTTCAATTATTATTAGAGATAAAGGTAAACTGGCCATACATTTTCCACTTAAAAATTGTAATGACTTGACTACCTTCTCACTTGTAGCAGTTCAACTCCCAGATGCTGATATTTTAGAACATCATTCCAACCGAAAGGAATAAAACTAAGCATAAGACCCCAAGTACGCATTGCGGACCTATTTTTCTGTTTAGGACGTGTTCCGAGTTATTCCTCTGGCTATGGCTCTTCATTCAGTGGTGTTCTTGACAGCATGCCAGTTACCGCGTCTAAAGAGTCAAATTAAAGATAACAATAACAACATATGGCCTGTTTAATAAACCTAATACAAAGGTGACTGACGTTTTAATTATCTCTGGCTTTATTGTGATCAATAAAGCCCGCCCAGCAGTGTTTGCTTAACATCAAACATCGCGGATCGATTAGTTTTCTATCTTGAAAATTTGACTGAACTGTGTTATACTCGAACGCAGCACTTAAGAGTGCCATCTCTGGGAGTATTTACGGATTCCTTTACTACGCATCAGAAAGCAAACCAACAGTGATCCAACCGACGTGTGGCACCGAGAAAGCGGAAAATTTCCTCACGTTGTAAGACATGTGGTAAGTGAAACGCTCTGTGTGTTACAGAACCTTGAGTTGACGTCATGAGCAAATCAACTTGTGAATTACTGCTGCTGTTCTTCCCGAAAATCTCCGAGTTTGAAGACCTTCATTCGACGTACGTCGCTAATTGTGTTTTCGATAGCTTCGTTTGCTATACTGCCATCATGTTAAACATTGTAACAATCTACGCGATACGAAGGACCTCTTCCTTGCCAAAAACTTTAAAAACATTGCTCCTGAGTCTTGCTGTTTCTGATGTTGGTGTTGGTTTATTGGGTCAACCATTATACATCTCACTTCTGGTCATGTGGCTACAACAAATCGACCCTGTCTGTAATACATACAAGACTTCTTCTATGGTCTCTGTTTCGTTTTGTCTAGCTTCGTTCTTAGGTGTTGTGGCTGTAAGTGTAGACAGGTTCTTAGCTATTCATCTTCATCTCAGATATCAGGAACTTGTGACTCACAAACGTGTTGTTGCTGTGGTGATCGTAATATGGGTGTTGAGTGTATTTCTTTCTTCGATGATTTTGTGGGTTCCATTCTCTATTAGCAGTGGTCTTGTAATAATTGTTGGAGGTGTTGGTTTTTTTGTCACAGTGGTGGTTTACATCAGGATTTATTTCGCCGTACAACGCCACAAGAATCAGATTCATGTTCTGCAAGTACAACAAGCAGCACGGAATAATGAAATAGCAAATTTAACCAGCGTTGTTAAATCTGCATTTGGTATATTCTACGTGTTTCTCTTGTTTCTAATTTGCTATTTGCCTTTCTATATTGTTTTGGCTGTATATGAAATCAGCGGCCCAAGTATTCCTATTAAAAAGGTTCTTCTTTCCTCCTTGACTCTTGCATATCTTAATTCGTCTTTGAATCCTGTAATGTACTGCTGGAAGATGAGACACATTAGACACTCTGTCATGAACATACTGTGGAACATGTCTTGGTTCAGGAATGGCACCTCTCACTAATCCCTTGGCTGTTCATGCGACACCATGATTCCCTACATTCAGTGCTGTCGTTGTTAATCAACGCTCTCTGTACATAACGGCGAGGAACACCATTAGTCTGTGAAAACGCATTTACGAAAACGTATTTACATTAAGAAGTAATGTAGTATTGAAGTAATAACAACGAAAAGGTATTCTGATAGCAAGTAATTTCTTACACTCTGCAGTTGGTGTCATTTTTTGCATTGAGAAACTAAACAAGAAAGAGTAGACAGAACGAAAAAGGATTAAGGGAACCCAGTTTTCTCGTAATGTTTGTATGTGTTTTTAGTGGCAAAGAAACTGAATGTTGTGCATGGAATGTTTTGCGCGTTATATTTGTTGTGCGTTGCTCCAGGAAGTCTCTTTTGCAGGCTTCACCAAACAAGCCTCGACTTTGCTGTGTGCTATTGTAAAGCAACCAGGAAGCCGCGTGGAGCATGAAAGAAGTGTACGGGGGAAACACTATAGATGTAGTCGAGTGTTTTTCCTTACTTCGAGTACTCTACCGCTTCCTAAGTGTTTTACAACAGAACATAATACAGTCGAGGCTTCTTTCTTTGTTTTTTGATAAAGATTGCATTAATTTCCCCACGCATTCAGCTTAGTATTTTCAAACCAAATTTTATTACCCAAACGAGGGAGAGTGGCGTCAGCGTGCACCTGTTTTGTTATAAAGCCCGCTAAAATGAGCCAATCACAATCCTTGTCAGAATTGCTCAAATAACTTGACTGGCGAACGAGACAACAGCTGTCAATCACAAACTGGGCATCAGCTAAGCTTTCAATTTCAAGTGGCTTTCGAGAGAACAACGATCGCTTCAAAGTTCGCTTTTTTAATAGTTTAATTTAACAATAAGGACCAATAAATCTAGTCCAAAGAAATCCGGCTGCATTGTGGCTCAAGAAAACGTGCACTTATCCAATGGGAATTACTGTATAAAAAGCTCAAAGCTTGCAGATGAAACTGCGAAGTCCTGAAAGGAGCGACAGTTATTTACGGCTTGCAGCAAGATTGCCCGAACGAGCGTCAAACCTGGAAAGATAAGACTGCTCCCACCGGTTCTACTCCGAGTAAAAGAGACAATATCACAGCAAGCCTTCAACTAATCACTCGTCTAATGAGCATTGTAATTGTTGAATTTGACTTCGCTAAGATGACCGGAGGTCGCTATTTAGCGAACGAGCGCTGCGACTCGCCATATAAGTGTTGTTTGAGCATTTTTACAAATGTAAAGGTTCTCATCATAAACAGAGACAGCTCAAGTAGCGTTTTTGTCGTTGTTATACTTTTAAAGGAGAATATCTACCTTCGTAACGAATATAATATTTTTTGTCGAAGCATTCTCTAGGTTGGAAATTTGTTTATTTTGCTTCGCCAAAATTTTAAAATTAGACTCCAGTTGTCAAAATACCGGAAAAGAATACATTGCTTTTTGTTTGTCGCTTTCGCAGAGGAGACCAAGTGTTCTGTCTTCCCCTGCTTAAAGAAATTCTTCATGTGATTCTCTGGTGATTTCTTTAATATTGCTGAATTGTTCTTGAAATGTGCTTGAATGGTCTCTGAACCATGTATGGAAGTGTGCTATCGATTAACAATTATACAATAACCCAAGTTATTCTCGCTTTTTGGTTGGTTCTCGACCATGATCTATTAGAGGACAGATGCGCGATTGACGTCATCATTACAAAGTTTACTTTACGTGACTGGGCAAAAGATAAGGTAAAAAAAGTCTTGCCGAGGCAATGAACAGGTTCAAGAAACCAGAAGAAGAAAGAAAAAGCCTTTTCTTTTAGAAAATGATCCAGAAAAATTTTTTTCGAGCAGTCTCAGTCGGCGGTCGAGCGAGACTAAACCACGCGCAAAATTGGTCTTGGTAAGCCGAGAACGGCATTGCTTGATCTCGAATTTAACAACCCCAATAAACAAATTGTTTCTGAGATTAATTTATTTAAACTAGTAGTAATCAAAGATTATGAGTGCGTTCGACGCCGTATAGCAACTTTAATACAGATACCTTAATGATTTCCCCATCTGACTTTTAACCTCTGTCTATTGTAAAATCAACATTTTTTTCATCAACAACCGGGGTTTTACATAAAGATAGTTCAGTGGCAAAGTCCATGCCATTCTGATCGAACAGGTCCAGGTGCAAACTACGTTGCGTGACGGCGCCAATTTTCGTACACACTTAAGTTAAAAGGACTAAAACATTTAGATCAGCCTTCAAATTTCGTGCTAAATATTGTCACATTAACTTGTAATGTTTAAGCGTAAAAGCTAATTTGTAAAAGTATATTTTTACGAACATATTCTGGGCAGGAAGTTCAAATATAAGTAAAAAATTGCCATCGCGTGCTCGCGTTCATCGTAAACAAACTCGGTGCGACTAATTCGAGAATTTCCCCTGGCCTGATTATTAAAGTAGACAGTGTTTACATTTCCGTTCCGTGGTTCAGGTTCACTCTTATGGACCCTGCCCTCAGAGTACTCTTCCACCGATTCCAAACAATATTCGACCGCATAAGACTGACCTTTTCTGTTGTGGCTGGAAATAAATCAACAAATGCAATCAAATACAGCTGTTTCCACGGTTAACATCCCAAAGCCTAGGATCGTGTTCGTGAACATATCATATGCTCACGAACACGATCGCCTAGGCTTTGTTTATTTTAGCAAAATAAACAAGGAAGCAGAGTCCAGAATTCGACAAGAAAGCACACCAAACGCGAAGAGAAGGTCAAACTCAACAAGGAAGTACACCAGGACACGAGGCAAACGTGAAACTGGACTCCTGGTAGAAACAAAGCACATGGCAACCTCGTTCAGGAGGCGGAGAAGGGAGAGCCTGAGAACGAGGTTGAGCACATGTTCCCTGAAAATTACGTCATTTTCCCTGAATAATTTCGCCCCTGAGGAATTCTTCGGGGGGCCAAATCCGTGTCGATGAACGCTCCAAAATTCTCGAATGCGACCGCACTATGAAGGCGTTCTCCTTTGTCGAACGCAAAAATTCATCTTTTCCCAGTGTCAAAACAATTGTTGACACACTGATTGATGTCAGGAATGAAACATCAAAACATCACTTCTTAAAATCGGTAAAATAGACACATAACCTTGCTTTCCGATGCGAATGTTCCTGTCCGTTTCAGGGCCCAGCAGCGAGTTAAGTATAGCTAACTACAGCTCACGGCCGACAGTATCGCAGCTAAAATGTGTCTCCGACACTATATCAAACTGATCATGTTTGAGAATCACCAACCACAGAAGATACAAATCTTCACCGTCATTTAACGCTCCTTGCATTCAAAACTCGAATCAAATGGCCTCTAGGTTGACCGAGACCACAAGTTTTCCGGGGGTATTTTTTAACTCCTGCAATTTCCAAGACAACGTCCAAACTTTTTGGCTTACAGGGCTGCTCTGATCACAAAAACTGACTTGATATTTCCAGCATTTTCTTTAAGAGCTTTAAATTTCGCTGTTCAATTCTGCTTTCGCTGTCAGTTTTCATTCCACGAGGAGCGACGCTCGAGTCAGGTTGACAGTGGCGTGATTTTCCTCGGCCAATCACAATTCTTTGTTACGCATAGTAACCAATGAAATTGCTTCATTTTGTATAGATCATAGATTACGTCAAATGGCTTTTTTTCGTCTTCGCCAAAGTGGGCAAAGGCGGGCAAAGGCTGGCTTTCGCATTATGTTGAAATATTTTGAAATCGTTATTATGTAAAACAAATAGATTCCATGGTGCCGTGCGTCTGTTCAGTAATAAATCACAGAAAACGTCAAAATGTGGTAAGAACATCAGTGACACACTCGGCTACGCCTCGTGTGCCACTTCTTTGTTCTTACCACATTTTGACGTCATCGGTGATCTATTACTGAACATACGCACGGCAACATGGAATCTATTTGTTTAATATTAAATGCCAAGATTTATGAAATTTCCATATCCACGTGCTAATCTATTGATCTTTTTTGAAGTAACAGTTTTTCATTTGACATTTGGCATCAGATCTTGTTAAATGAAGGACAAGTACGATGAGAAATGAAATAAGTAAAATTGTGGATTTAAGGGTTGCCATCCCGGTGCCATTAGCTTTACTGAATTGCTTTACTATTTATCAATTACGTTTCGAGCTTTCACCCCTCGTGGTCACTGCTAAGCCATCAGTAAGAGCGAAGGCTTTGGAACAAATTTGGGATAAAATAGATCTAAGTGTTCAGTGATTCAGCCGCAGTGCATTACCCAGGAGTGTCATTACTCG
Source organism: Platygyra sinensis (assembly GCA_019787425.1). Classification (NCBI taxonomy): domain Eukaryota; kingdom Metazoa; phylum Cnidaria; class Anthozoa; order Scleractinia; family Merulinidae; genus Platygyra; species Platygyra sinensis. The sequence goes on from JAHPZR010011654.1 coordinate 36,671, forward strand.
AGTTTAGTGGTTAACGTTGCTAAAATCTACCGTCAGGCCTTTTATATGTTAGCCCCCTTGTTCCACGTATATTTAAAATATTTTACTAGATGTGAAACAAATAAAACTGTGTTTTTGATTCCGTTCCTGTCACGATAATTTCTCACAGTCTTGCCTATTGCTTCCTGTCTATAAGTTTATTTACCTGTACAAGTCGTTGCCAGTCTTCTTCCACCAGTAGAAGGGAAGGGTCTAAGACGGAAAATGGGATAAATTGTGTTTTTCTCAGATTATACTTTTACGAGCTGACTCTTTCCGGATCCAAGTCGTCTCCAATTCAAAAATTGCGCAATAAAGCTACAAATGTAGTTGTAGTCTGGGTTAAAAGTTGAGCTGCAATGTTTGTCAGTCGGTGATGTTAAGTCTGGGCCGGGTTGTTCAAAGCCCGATTAAGCTAACCCAGGGTTAGCGAGAATTTTTATTTCAGTTTTGTAACTTTTTGGTGAGGTGTTCTGTTTATATTGTTAAGCCTTCAGTTTTGGCCTGTAGTAATCTCAAACTACACCAAACGTTAGAGGCGAAAAACATTTTTAAATAAGAAAACGTAATGCTTCAGTTAACGTTTAACCCTGGGTTAACGTTAACCGGCTTTCGAGCAGCCCGGCCCTGGTCCGTTAAAACCGATTGGTGAGTTAAGCCATCAGTCAGTTGAGGCTGAACTGACTGATGGCTTAACTCACCAATCGCTTTTAACGGACCAGACTTATAACATCACCGACTGACAAACACTGTTTACTTGACTCTGAAAATGACTTCCGCTCAGGTTGTCGAAACATCAGTCACCAACAACAGTTTTTTTCAGAACTACCCTTACCCGGACAATCACACAATGCGAACTAATGCTGCCGGATAAGTTTAAAGTGTTTATGTTCGTGCTCCTATCACCATTTGTGTTTTTTTTTTTTTTTTTTTTTTTTTGGGGGGGGGGGGGGGGAGGGATGGGGGGCTGTTTTATTCATGACGTTCCAGTTGTTATGGTGACTAAATGGGTTAAACTAAGGAAACATAAACAATTTATCAGTCTCATTAAATAAAGTTAATCATACATCGTTTACTAGTCATAGCACTAATTCGCTCGAACAGTGATTAACTGCTGGTAAAACTGCCAACAGGACGAAGACGGAGCGTTTTTAGCTCACTGCACACTGATGAAATTGTCATCGATTTGCTAGCCTGCGAACGTAGACGTATTTCCGGCTGTCACTGGTTCCGCCGAAAATAAAGACGTTATTTTCGGCGGAGACAACCGACAGCCGGAAATACGTCTGCGTTCGCAGGCTATCGATTTGCAGGTGTACCATCGATTAATATACACAAGCGGCTTTTAAATATGAAAACGCCGCTATTTTTTCTTTTTGTTTTAGACTTCTATTAAATCTGAAGCCTGTAGCTAAGACTCTTCATTCGGCAGGATTCATACACAGTATGTCATTTACCGCTTTTTATGGCTCAAAATTGGAGATGGCATTAACAACATAAGTATGGCTTGTGCTTAATGAAATTCAGGTAAAAGCGACTGGTGTTTAATTATTTTTCGATTCTGTTGTGATCAATATTAGAAAGTTCAAAGCTCACCAAGCAGTTTTAGTTTAATGGCACATCGCGCAGAATGCCTATTGTTCTCGGGACATTTACTTGCGGTTGGAAAGGTCTGTTATAACGCTTGTTATTATTCATAGCGCCCAAAAGAAGCTTACTCATTGGTTGCTATGAACGCCCGGCAATGCTTATTAGCCTGATGGAGGCGGCAAACTAAACAATGAAACCAGTGCGCTATTGTTACTTCCTTTGTCTTGTTCAGCACAAACCGCTTTAGTTTCTTACTTTGTTTGAATAGATAAGTTTTCTCTTTCGTTACGTCGTAAGTGAACAAAAACACCAGCTAACATGGCGATCGATATAGTCGATTTGATCCCGCCAAATCCAAGCGAATTGTTCGGTTATCGAGCCCAAGCTAACACCAATCGTATGGGTGCCCAACGGTCAATTATCGAGCTCAGTCGTATGTTTGATTACCAAACGATCAAGATCAATCACAGTAAATAAAATATTAGATTTTGTTCGGTTACCGAACACAAACAAACACAAATCATCGATTGCGCTCGATTTTGTTAGTACATTAGATATGCCGGAGTTGATAGTATTTATTAACAAGAACCACTTACTTCACTTTACTTTACTTTACTTTGCTTTGCTTTGCTTTGCTTTACTTTACTTTGCTTTGCTTTGCTTTGCTTTGCTTTGCTTTGCTTTGCTTTGCTTTGCTTTGCTTTGCTTTGCTTTGCTTTGCTTTGCTTTGCTTTGCTTTGCTTTGCTTTGCTTTGCTTTGCCTTTGCTTTGCTTTGCTTTGCTTTGCTTTGCTTTGCTTTGCTTTGCTTTGCTTTGCTTTGCTTTGCTTTGCTTTGCTTTGCTTTGCTTTGCTTTGCTTTGCTTTGCTTTGCTTTGCTTTGCTTGCTTTGCTTTGCTTTGCTTTGCTTTGCTTTGCTTTGCTTTGCTTTGCTTTGCTTTGCTTTGCTTTGCTTGCTTTGCTTTGCTTTGCTTTGCTTTGCTTTGCTTTGCTTTGCTTTGCTTGCTTTGCTTTGCTTTGCTTTGCTTTGCTTTGCTTTGCTTTGCTTTGCTTTGCTTTGCTTTGCTTTGCTTTGCTTTGCTTTGCTTTGCTTTGCTTTGCTTTGCTTTGCTTTGCTTTGCTTTGCTTTGCTTTGCTTTGCTTTGCTTTGCTTTGCTTTGCTTTGCTTTGCTTTGCTTTGCTTGCTTTGCTTTGCTTTGCTTTGCTTTGCTTTGCTTTGCTTGCTTTGCTTTGCTTTGCTTTGCTTTGCTTTGCTTTGCTTTGCTTTGCTTTGCTTTGCTTTGCTTTGCTTTGCTTTGCTTTGCTTTGCTTTGCTTTACCTAATTTTACTTAACTTTAGGCCCGGTTTAGACGTCGCATTTTACATGCGCCGAATCGAATTGCCGAATTAAGTGCATGTAAAATGCGACGTCTAAATCAATTAAATGCGACATATTTCAATTCGATGCGAGTCAGTCGAATATTCGACTGATTCAGCCGAGTATGCGACTGAAATTCGACAGTTGATTTAAACGCCGCATTTTACATGTGCCGAATCGAATTGAAATTATGTTAAATAATTTATGTTTGCTCTAATGGGAATTTTAAATACGTCACTCGCGCTCAGCAATTTTATTTGGCAAAACAATGCGACGTTTAAATCAAACCAGCCGAACGTATTCATTCGAGTCGACTAAAATTAGTATTTGATTCGGCGCATGTAAAATGCGACGTTTAAACAGGCCTTAGGAAATTTCCAGTTCATTTCTAATTACAAGCGTATTTCCGTCTCGACTTTTGATCAAAAAGACTAATGATCTTAAAGAATTTTTTTCTTGTTCATCACGGGATCTTGCCGGCAGTTCAGATAAATCAGACGGTGCATTGTGATCCGTTTCAAAATTCGCGGGAACTGTGAATTATTTTACGACCGAGTGGTTTTCTTGAATGGGCATTGTGTTAGTCTTGGCAACCATTGTTATTCACTCCTGCACTTGAAACACTAGCTCGCTTACTCCTGAAGCGCCATTTTCGAATGCATTCCAGCCGGCAGTTTTCAAACTCAAAACAATAGTGGTTCTTGTTAATAAATACTTTAAGTGAAAATGGATTTTATTAAAGAGAAGTTGTATCATACATTTGCAGTGCGTAGGTTTTCGTGAAACAGTGTAAAATTTTGTTAAATCACGTTCGAAAATTGTTTCCATACTGAAATTCCCTGTTTTTGCTGAACTTTGACGTTTGAAACAATAGTCCTTCCACTTGCTCAATGTTCTTCTTTTTAGGCTTAAATTGTAGGTACATCATTCTTCTTCAAAAAGCCGTGCGTAGGTTGTAGGATTTTGACATCTATAAAGCGGTAAAGCACTTTTTATAAACGCTACTTGACCAATTTGAGCCGTTTCTTCTCTAATTGTGAGCGCTCTCTATTCAAATTTGCCGCTTTC